>JASDQU010011718.1:214671-229144 GCA_032191745.1 Picea mariana | reverse complement strand
ATAAAGTGGTGTTTTTCTATATTGTTCTTCTATATCTGTTGTGGTGCTTTTGTATTCAGTCTTTAGGTACTTAACACTTTTTCTTACACCAAAGCCTCCAAGAAATGGCGGATAGTGCCCGAGATGAAACAGATCAGTTGAAGAGGAAAATATCACATGCCTCGTTGATCAAATTGTTGTTAGTGGAGGAGTTAAGGTGACTGGGAAATAACTGGGATTTGTTCCTACTTGTAACAGGCATCCCCAAGGACCCAAAGGGAGATTTCCCTCTACCTGCGGAAAGGGTAACATTGCACCGTGCGGAGGCTAAAGAAGGAAGGGATGCATAGGAAGGAAGGACATTGGAAGCCATGTCCCCCCAACATCCAATACCCTAGAGAAGGGGCAGGACAAGGAAAAACAAGTCGGGGAGACCTGAGCGAGCCGTGCGCAAAGTCAATCGTCGAAGAATTACTCATGCATGTTGTTCAGTTGGAGCATGTTGAAGGCATAAGTTAAGAAAGATGGGGCAGAAGGAGGAGGACAGACAATGAAATCATAGATGTTTGTGATCCATCGCAATAGCTGAAACAAGCGCAGCTCACTATCGCTTAGCTATACAAGGAAAATAGAGAGTTGAGACAATAGTGAGCAGCAAAGGCCCTCAAAGTACCAGCATCACAAGGTTGCAAGGGAAACGCGACTTGGATAAACAGACAGCTTAGGGAAGCACAGGATATGATCATACAACTGTGTGAAACACAGAGGGTGTCGGAAGAAAGGACTGCTAAACACTTCAGGGAATGTTAGTCCTCCATGGAGAAATTCCATGTGGCTCTGGCCAGCACACAGAAGAAGTTGAAAGGGAACGTGGTTCTGCAAAGGCAAGTGATGAACCTGAAAAGGTGAAACTGGTCTCTCAGGAGAAAACTTCGAGTATCCAAACTGCAAATGAGGCCAGATGCATGACCGATTGAATCCATTTTTTGTTTCCTCAGACGTGGCGCGGACTTAGACTTTACCAGATACCCGCATGAAAAACATACAATGTGCAGCGATGAAATCTCATTGTGAAGAACAGGTGTACATTACATGTGCGACAGTTTGAGGAAGAGGCATTTTTCCCTAGCTGGGCTCATCTTTTTGGAGGCACCTACAATGGTCTGCAGTCACCTGCCACATGCATGCGCCAGCAAACGATCACGCAGCAGAGATCACGGTCGTTACAATGTGAAAAAGGAGTTTGATAGAATACTTGATCGTCCAGGTGCTCTGTCAAAGGAAAGCATCAACACATCATTTGCCAATGACAATATCTTGTCGATGACTGAAATGCAGTGGCAAGGACGAGCGTCTATGATGCGGTCGAGTGTAGTCAGTTCTATTTTTAGAAAAAGACCATTTGAAGAGCCATTTGACAGAGAGTAATAGAAACCTAGTTTCTATGGATAGTAGTTAGAGTGCAAGGTAGCCCAAGTGGCACACCCTTTTCTATATATTCCATTTTTCAATGTAAGCCAGGTTGGTTGGAAAAACAGTGTAGACAATGACTATTGATTGCAGTTTTTTTATCCAATTGAAGCTTAATGCAAAGGTCCTGAAGCTTTGATGAAAATATTCTAACGGCGATAGTCTGATGTATTGTATTCTTTATTTGCGTATGTGCTTTCCTGTGCTCTTTATATTCATATATGTAATCTCTGTCTAAATCGAAACGTGATTTCAAATCTAGAATTCACCACACATTGCTCTAGATTCGCGCCATTTAGAAAAACCATATTTCTTCTAAGTTAACTCTGAATTCATCCCCAGCGGTGCTCTGATTTGATTCATGTGTTTTTCTCTCTCCACACACAACGATTTTTAACTGAAGACTGTTGCTCATTTATCCTTTATCCTCTCGATTTCAGACACTGAGTCATTTGTTTCTATAGTTTTCTTAAATCGACTCCATATCCCAAGGTCTTGCTTTCTTTCGCCAATAGAACCAGAAAATATTGTTTAAAGGTGTTAAATCTAGCCCATAGTTTAAAATTATATCCTATACAGAGACGAACTCTCCAAAGAAATCCCTCTTCAGGTCCAAAAGGCTAGTTTTGTGCCTCAAAGTTGGTTTGTAGGTTGCCTCCGTCATTCGTTTTCTCAGCCGAACGAATTTTATAGAGGGATAACAGAGGTTATGAAGGGATCCATGGTTGTGATGAAGAATACCTAGAAACAAGCGGAAATGGCATGCCAAGTTAGCGTATTGTTGAGCTGCAGGTGAAAGGTGGGGGTCACACCAAGGTTCTAACGGTCCAGCATTCAAAATAATAATTGAATAAAATAAATGATTAAATTCCCTTTTATACTTTTCCATTTTTCGGGGGCGTAAAAAAATGGTTTGAGGCAACCCGCTTTTCGCCCCGAAATGCACCTGGTGATGCCACGTATCCCCGAGAGAAAATTGCGGTTTAAATTTTGGGACCGCTCTCCAAAACTAAACCCCACACAGTTTCGCCCCCCAAAATCGTTCTCGATCGTTGATCTTCGTAAACTTACGATCCACGATGCGTCGGGCCCGATCAGCTAAGCGCTCCTGCCAGATTTATCCCTTTCCTGCCATATTTAGCCCCTTTCCTAGTTTTTCAAGCTTCCAAACCAATTTAGCATTTCGCTAGATTCTGAAATCTTGATTTATTAATGGTGACTAACATGGGCTACAACTGGGGCTGCTATCCTCTGAGCGAGGTAGCAAAGAAAGGAAGACCAAGTGTCCATCCATTGGGCTTTATTTCACTCATGCAACTAAATCGATCAACATTTAATTCACGAAGCCTTGTTCACATAACTCCAATTATACTCAGCATAAACTTAGGGCCTTCGCTTCAAGCTTCAATTTTCTACTAATTTGATTTCAAATGCTTCAACTGAAAAACAAAAATGGTTATATGCAATGAAATGGAAAGGGTGAAAATTTCATTAAGCGAGACAATGCTTGAGAAACCTTCCATTCACAGGTCCCCCACCGACAAGATCTCCATTATGTTCATGTAGTAGATAAGCATTATTCCCATGGTATGCCACAATTTTGAAAGGTCCCAGCCACAGATGGTCGAATTTTCCATGCTTTCCTTTGTCTTCATTTCTGGCATCCCATTTCAACACCAAATCTCCCACTTTGAAATCATCTTCCTTAGTATGCATGTCAAAATATTTTTTAATCGTGTATTGGTGTAGTTGAGAGTTGTTGAAGGATTTCTCTCTTGTTTATTGAACATTTATTAGTTTATTTGTCCTCCTTTGAGTGGCATCTGGTTCAGCATCTTGCTTCTGTAGCAATCTCATCACTAGAAATCCTAATGAAGTAGGAAAAATCACCTCTGTGCCGTACACAATATGGAAGGGTGAAGTAGAAATATACCTTTTAGTAGTGATCTTGTCATCCCATAGTGCATAAATAAGCTTCGTGTGCCAAGACTTTTTGTTATATTGCAGCAGTTAAATGATAATTATGGTCAAACTTTTATTGGATGACTCAACCAACCAATTACCTTGAGGGTAATAAGATGTGGAATGGCCAAGAATTATATTGTAATCACTGCAAAAATTTTCCATATTTTTGGACTTAAATGTTGTTGCATTGTCTGTAATGATTTTGATTGGACAACCAAATCTAGACAAAATATTGTTTTCCAAAAACTAAATGATAACAGTATATGTGGCTTGCTTTGTGGGGACTACTTCAATCCACTTGGTGAAGTAATATTTGGTTGTCAGTATCCACTTGTTATGAGATGAGGAGTGTGGATGAATTTCTCCTATGAAATCAAGGCCCCATTGTCTAAAAGGTGCTTCAACAAAGATAGGATTCAAGGGAAAAGGCTGCAGTTTTCTCTTTCCATCAAAAATTTGGCATTCATGACAACCCGAAACTTCTTTGTAAACATCAGAAAAAATGTTAGGCCAATAGAAACTTGCCCTCAATATTTTGTGCATAGTAGTTTTCCAATAATGTTTCCCTCCACAATCACCTTTATGAAACTCCCTGATGGTTTTTTCCACTTCTTCCTCCAACAAACAACTCAACAAGATCCCACCTGGATCCTTCCAATACAGAGATTGGTTTAGAATGAAAAAATGTGTTGCTTTTAAATTCAAAAACCTTGCCTTTGTTTTCCTCAATTCAGGAGGAGCCTGCAAATTTCTCAACACATAAATAATATCAGCATACCATGGGGAGTCAAGGAATTTTTGAGATACCTGAGGGACCTTTTCTTCTTCTGAATCTATTGATAAATCAACAATGAAATTAATCCCCAGGAGCTCACAATTTGACTGTGCCATCATCTTTGCAAGTCCCTACCCCTTGATCAACTTTGTAGGTTTGATCTCAAGGTCATATTGGAACAACACAGCTATCCACTTGCCCCTTTTACCCTCAGGATCAGGTTGAGTCAAAATGTCCTTCACAGAACTGATGGGCACATAAGAAATGATATGGGAATGCAAGATATAAACTCTAAAATCCTTTAGGGCCTTGACCAATGCATAAGCCTGATTTTCCATGATATCATACTTTAATGGGGAATCCCTCAATGTCTTGTTGTACTAGGCTATAGGCCTTTCAAAGTTATGTTCATCTTTTTGTAACAAAACACCAACAATGGTGTGTTCTGAGGCAAAAGAAAATAATATAAAGTATTTTGCAAAATGGGGACTGGCCAACACTGGGGCTTTGGTCAATGCCACTTTAATATCTTCAAAATATTTTATGGCTTCAGGATTCCACTTTATCTCAATTCATTTTCTGAGCATGTTAGTGATATGCTTTATGATTTCATCTAGATTAGGGATGAACCTTCTCAGAAAATTTACTTTCCATAGGAAGATTGCACTTATTTCTTGCTTCTAGGTGTGCCAATTTTAATGATTCCTTCAACTTTGTTGGGATCTATTTTTATTCTCTTCTTTGAAATACTGTGACCGGGCAATTTTCCCTCTTCCATGCCAAAATTATAATTCTTTGGGTTCAATGAGATGCCAAACTTCCTACATTTCCGAAAATTTTTCCTTAGATGTTTAAGATGTTCTTCATCGAAAAATGAATATACAATGATATCATCTAAGTAAATAACAATAAATTTATCTTTCTCATCGGAAAAGGCTATATCAATAGCCCTTTGGAAAGTTTCTCCTACATTCATGATCCCAAAAGGCATTTTGGCATACATGAAGGTGCCCCATGGTGTTGTAAAGGTTGTATTTTCCTGATCATCAAGGTGTACCATGATTTGATTGTACCCAGAGAAACCATCCAGCATTGATATTTTTTGAGAACCAACCACCTTCTACAGAATGTGATCCATCTTGGGTAGTGGGTAATTGTCCTTGAGAGATACCCTGTTCATGTTCTGAAAGTCCACACATAATCTGATCTCTCCACTTTTCTTTCTTACAGGTACCAAATTTTCCACCCACTTAGAAAATCTCAAAGACACTATGATCTTGGCTTCAAACATATTTTTTATATCCTTTTCAATCAAGGGCAACAACAAAGGATTAATTCTTCTTAATTCCTTCTTGAAAGTTTTATGATCCTCTTTGATTGGAATCACATGTTGAATCACCTTAGCATCATAAACCTTTAGATCTTCATAACTACAGGAAAAAACATCAGGAAATTCTTTCATTAAATTGATATACCTTTGCTTGACGTCTGGGCTAAGTGTCTTTGATAGCTTGATGATCTTGGGATCTTCCTGAGTTCCAATGTTGCAATATTCAACATCTCCATCATTTGCAGTAATTTTAGGACTTATGGCTACATCATTGTTGTCAAAGAGTTTTTCTAATGGGACCAGGCCTTTGGGAATGATGTTATTTTTTCGCTGCATTATATATGTTGGGCCCGTGATATGATCGATTTTATGACGTTAATTATAGCCTTTTTCCCAATGTGTATATGCGTTTTCATGTTTTGAAGAAGTTTTTGAAGAGATTTTGTGTCAAAAAGCTATGATCCACACCAGGTATGCATAATTCATGTTTTGCAATGATTTTGAGTTTAAATCAGTATGTTTTTATGTGTCCAGGAATCTAATTCATGTTTTTTGGTGTCACGGGGAAAAATTGCAGATTGTTTTTGCTTCCAGCACTCAGTCCGATACTCCATCTGGTACTCCATTTGTCACTCTGTCTGGCACTCCGTCCTACACAAAAACGATGGACGATTTGGTGGTTATGGTATTGGCGGTCAATGATGGGAGAATCAGAGACATGGGTTTTGCTCGTGCTCATGGCCTCCAGCTACTGAAGTCTTGACAACTCAATTTGGGTTGTTATGTTGGGTGATTATTGGCCCGCCTCATTTCGGTAGTTAGGGCATCTTAAATGAAATTTACTGTTTTTAGAAGAGGATCGACCCTCTAGTGGTCGACCTCTCAACTTGTAAAGATTATAAATACCACCTCACTGGTTAAACAATAGTTAAGAAGTCAAGTAGTAGAGTGTTAAAGAGACAAATACGATTTAGCTCTGTTTTTCTATTTTTGTTTTGCCAGAATTTTGTAAAACCTGTGTTTTTAGTTTTAATGGTGAATTCGTGTTGTTGAAGCTTGTGGTTCGCATTTGAAGAGTAACCACGAATTATTGGGGGACCCACCAACAGTCTGGCTAACTATCCTATGATTTTTCTTATAAATTAAATAGCATAGATGTCTTTTTATTTCTTTTCTTGTACATGAATTGTCATTTTTCTTTCTCACTGTATAAATTGTTGTTATAGCTTAATTGTTTTAGTTCCCTTTTGCAGGTTATTATGAAGGATCTTGTTGATATGTAATGAATTTTTAGTTAGTATAAGCAAGCTTGCAAGATTAGATACTAACCGTGTGTGTAGCTAGATGATAAATTAAGTTTTCTTTTATGCTGAAATAGATTATAAAAACAGAGTTTTTAATTCATGCTTTCTTTGACAGGGCTTCGGTGGATGGATAGTCATTAGCCTTTAGTTTTCAATTTTAGTTTGCCGATCTAGTTGCCATTTAGCTTTATTTATTTAATTCGTCATTTAGTTTCTCATTTTCTTTCTTGTCATATGCTGAAATAGTGTTTAATTTTTGTTTATGATTATTTCCTCTTTTTGTAATTTGAATTGTTAAGATAGAACTAGTTTAGTTTCTTTCATGCAATTTATTTTTTAGATCTAGATTGCAATTTCAATTTGTAGTTAATTATTGAGTTTAATGTAGTATGAATTTGCTTCATTAGTATAGAATGCAATTGATTTTATTATCATAGTCTTGCTATACTATTGATGATTAATGCATGATCAATAATCACATGGATATGCAGGATAATTATTGTTGTTCCCATAATGGCTAAGTTCTCACTGGATTGTCTAATTCACACTTTTCACTTTGCTATTGAAGTCAATATCGATTTTATCCCTCTTGAATTATATTTCATTGTCAAGTTCCATTGTGATATCATAAGACACCGGAGACATAACCTTCAACACTATATTTGAGTTTTTCTTGCTTTCTTAAATTAGAAGCTAGTTTTTCTTGCTTTCATAGATTAGAAGATAGTTTCTTGCTTTCATAGATTAGAAGATAACTTTCTTTCTTTTGTAGGATAGTTAGTCTTCCTTCTTTGGTAGATTAAAGAGTAGTTTGTTTATCATAGATTAAGGATTAGTTGTTAATTCCTCTTGCTTTCAATTTACTAGATTTCCTTTCATAAATTAGAAATAGTTGTGAAGTTTCTTTAAGAATAGAGTTCACTTTTCCCTTAGCTTAGTTAGTTGCTTATTGAGTAATCTTAATTAGTTTACTTGTTGTAGAAGTTATCATAGGTTAGTTATTTGTTTACTTGCTTTAGTAGAGTAGTTGCTTGTTTGTCTATTTTGCTTTGATATGGTAGCTCTTTGTCTATTTTATTGCTTTGATAGGATAGTTGCTTATTGAATTTGAGTAGGTTAATTAAAGTAGTTTGTTGTTGTTATTGCTTATTAGGTAGATAGTTTGTTTTTGCTTATTGTCATGATTCAGTTAGTTTGCTTTAAGTAGGGTTTCCAATTGCTTTCTTAGGACTATCCATCGATCCTTTGTCCAAAGGTTACTTAGGTTACATAGTTTAAGTTTCTTAGTAGGGTTTTCTCATTAGTATTTTTTGCTTGAATAGATTATCCCTTAGATAGTTACTTCCTTAGTCAGACTATACTACCTCCAATCCTTCTACCTTGGCATATATATTGCTACAACTCTAAGTTTACTTATCCCGAGTTGACAATTTAATTGAGGGTTTTTAGTGTGTTTTTAGTGCATATAGAACACCCACCAATATCCTTACCAGCAATCTGATATTTGAAATAGTCATCATTTGTGAACAAAGTTGCATCTTATTCCTCACAACAGTATTCCTCATCTATATTCAAATTTGCAAATTCACCCTCCATCTTAAGGAAACTTTCTACTTGTTTGTCATCTTCGAAAACCTTTCAGTACTTAATGTTATCATGTACTGTTAGCCTGTGCTTGACCTCAATCTCATATCTTTTGTTAGGAAAATTGGAATTTTGAAAATTGAGGCTAAAGTAGCCAGGGCATTAGCGATCTAATTCTGCCCCCTTGGAATCACTGAAAGATTGTATTCTAGAAATTCTTCAAGAATATCAAGCATTATATTCCTATAGGCTCTTAATCTAGGATGATTTGCTTGGTATATACCCTTTATCTTATTTATAATCATCTCGAAATCTCCATGTATAGTTATCCTCCTAGCACCCATTTCTTCTAAAGTCCTCAATCCCAACACTAATGCCTCATATTCAGCCATGTTGTTTGTGCAATCAAAAGAAAGTTTGTAATAACAAAGTTTTGTACCTGATTTGGGGGGGTTAATCCACACACCAGCCCCTGCTCCTTCTCTACTGACGGCTCCATCAAAGCTCATATTCCACATTTCATTTTCTACTCTATTTTTCTGATCTGGTTTGTCTTTGATAGTCGTATTAGTATTTGGCACCTCCTCCTCAAAACTCAAATCATTAAATAAAATAGAAGAACCAATCTCAGTTTCCATAATATAAATGGGATGGTTGTTTGGCTGGTCTTTGTTACTGACCATGTAATTGAGAAATACTTCCCTGTACAACCTCCTATATTGACCAAAAACAAGGATAGTTGCGCATGACATATCCATTTGCAAAGTCCCTTTCAACTTTGCATTCTATGACCTAGATAACAGCACGCCAAATTTAGGAGGGATATCAGCAACCACCACATCCATGACCATATTTTTTGCTGGAATTTTAGACAAAGATACTACCAGATCTTTGATTAGGTCCAAGCACTTCACCTTCCTTGAATCAAAGGAGAAACAATCCTTGTAAGGCCTTGTAATGTCTAGACCCAATTGGTCCATGACCACCTTGGGCATCAGATTATGGGATTCTCCTGAATCTAACATAGCATTATGCAAAGCCATATCATGAATCTTCATACTAGCATAGAAAGGAGGAACCTCATCAGCATCACTACTTTCCTCTACACATGGGCCAAACAAGATGGCAGGATGATCATATTGTATATTTAAAGTATCAAAAGTTTCTTCCATCTTGAGCATCTTAATGATATGATTTCTATATTCACTATTTTGTATCATCTCATTGAATGGAATAGAAATTTTAATTTTGGCCATCCCACTTTCAAAGCTAAAGGAAGATGAGGTTTTTTCTACCTCTTTGAGGATTGTCTCCTTTCTCACTTCAGGTACTTTCTTTGGAGGTTCTTATTTATATGTTCCTTTCTCCACAGCATCCCTTGCAACAAAGTCCTTCTTAGGCTAACTCAAAGAAGGGGTATTATTTTGAGATTCCTTGGTAGGATTTCCCTTTGGAGGATTTGCAGGTATCTTTTTGCTTCAAATATTATATTGTTTCTAGAATTGCATGATGGAATTATGCAGTCCTTTCTTATAGTCTTTTGTTTCCACTGATAACCTTTCATCATTCTCCTGCATGAATACATCATTTGCATCCATGAACTGATCCAGTGGTACACAAACACTCCTACTAGTGCATAGCTACTATCTAGTGACACACAGTCACTATGAGTGGAACACATACACCATAGTAGTACATAGCTACTATCCAGAGACATACGGTCTCCACTGCAATCAACTAATAGCTACAAAGGTTATCACCGTGCAGTACAACAGTCTCTATGATCATCTAGTAACCTGGCATCAAATCATATCATTGTTTGCATCATCTCTCGAGGCCATACTCCATTTGAGTAATCATGCATGACGTTGAATAAGTCATTTGCGGGACTTAGCACACTCAAAAGAGTGTCAAGCATAAGTCACTCACTCAACAAAGTGATATAGGGACCATTCTTCCTATCCTATTCATTTCTTGTGACACAGGAAGAATGAATGTCCCAACAGATGTTGAAAGCCATGGCATGGGATACAAGGACCATTCTTCTAATCCAAACATACATCCTAGAAGAATGTCAGTTCTCCCATATGTTGAAATCCATGCCATGGGCTACAAGGACCATTCTTCCCACTCTGGTCACTACTGTGAACTCAGGAAGAATGATTGTCCTAGGCCATTTTCCCCCCTTTGGCCACTACTGTGAGCTCATGGAAAATGTCAGTCCTATACCAATCTCCCCACTCTAGTCACTAATGTGAACTTGGGGAGATGGACCATTCTACCTTTATGGGAAAATCCCCAGGAGAATAGTTTTCCTGGACCATTCTACCTATTTGAGAAATGCCCCAGGAGAATAGTTGTCCATGGTACAATAGCAATATATCAACCTGTACCATTCTACACAGGGAAAATGTCATTCCATCAGCAATTTTGTAACATCCCGCTCTTGCGAGCACATATTATTGACTTATTCTTTGAGGACACTTGCGTGCAAGTGATACGGTTTTAGTATATGGTTGTCTATTCACTTATGGATTCTTATGATGATGTTGATGGATTATGATGTTATGTTATTTGATATATATGTATTGACAGCTGACAGATTGAGGATGTCAATGGCATCAATGGACCTCCTTGGACTCAGGATCGAGTCAGGGAGTGGATTGTATTGGTTTGGGTATTTTATTTATGCATATGTGACTTATGATAGGGTATATTATGATGTTGTTTATGGATCATTGATAGTGTTTCATTGATGGATGCAGGCTGAAAATTTATTTCTAGTTAGACTCGCATAAGGAATAAAGGGGCCATGCACAACAATCAGATATTGACGGAGAGGTGTGGCAGCATACCTGTCACAACCTACTAGCACTCTCGTCGTGGCTCGAATTGTAGGTTAATGATTACCTAGTTCGAGAGATCCATAATTCCATGAGGGAAAACTTATATAGTCACTCACGAATATTCTAAGGGGCGCACAATAAGGTAGGGTCCTTATTCCTTAGAGGCCCTTAGTCTCTCACAAGGTCACCTGAATGGAGTGTTGACTCTAGGTGTTGGAAAACTACCAAAACCAGTCAAAGGCGAGTGGCACCCTTGGAGCACGGAGTGCGTCTTGAAGGGCAAGTCGCAAAATTAAAAATTTGAATCAAAAGCGAGTGGCACCCTTGGAGCACTGAGTGCGTCTTGAAGGGCATGTCGTGAAATTTATAAAAAAAATGAGAAAGAATCTAGGTGGCCTAGAAAAGTTGAGCGAATGTTAAACCTTGTAAAATCTTGAGCACTTTCCGAATTAATTAATTGATTAATTAATTAACTAAAGAATGAGTATATTAATCATAATCCATAAGGGTCTAAGCTTGTGCAAATAAAAATGTAACTAAGCCTAAGTCTAAGATTAGTGAGAAACTAAAAATTAATTTTATATATTAAATAATGAGGGGATAAGTAAATCAAATTAATAAATCAATAAAAAAAAAGAGGGTAAAACAAATCTAAAGAGTAATTTAATACACATTGTGCAAGTCAATATCAAATTAGAAATTAAAATAAGAAAGGAATAAAGCATACAATAATGTGTAAGCATAGAAAGGTATCTAGAATCTAGTCTAACTAGAGAAATATCTTATTTTAACTCAACTATGTTTTAGAAAGGCGTCAGTCATAAATGGGAAATAAAGGGATAACTAGGAGTGATTTTAGGAGCGCCTTTAGGATGGGTGAGGGAATTTGACATTTAATTAAATTAAATTGTGGATTTATTGGTGCAACCAAGGGAATGGGTGACAGGTGTATGGGGGGGATTATTCTTAATTAATTTAAAAAAAAAATGTGCAAATGGCAAGTTGTCACTAAGGAAATTCTATAAAACAAATGGCTGAGAGGAGGAATGGATCACATGGGTTATGAGTAAGTTTATGCTACAGAAATTTTGATTGATTTTACTTGTGAGAGTTGGAATACCCGGCTTGAGAGAGAGAGTGGTGGCTCTACCTTGCGAAGCGAGCTAGGAGCTAGAGGATTTTGGTCATGTTTGTGTGTGGCCCCTTTGTGGATCGGGGGGCTAAGGTGAAAGAAGAGTACCCCTAGCGTTGGTTGGGAGGTATCGGTGAAGTCTCAACGGTTAGCAAGAGGACAAGGAAAGAGAACGTCAGTCTCCAAGGATCGTCATTAAGCCTATCTTTGTCAGTCACGATATTTTCATTTGAATTTGCATTATATTAATATTTTACTGTGTATATGGTTTTTGGAATTAGTCTAGTGATTGATGGCCTTGCGAAGTCATGTGAATGTCGAATGCTTCCTATGTGACTTTATATCTTTTTCATCCTCGGTGATTTATTAAATCTTTGCGTGTTGATCTCTGAGTTCTTTCCTCTGCGACTTTTTTTTACATCTCTGAGTTCTCTCCCTTAGAAATTTTATACATGTATTCTCAGCATTTTTATGAAGAAAACCAAGCTCGTGTCCTACCTTTGTTGCTAGCGATTTTATAAATTTATGCTCGGCATTTTTATACATTTATCCTTGCATTTTTTGGAGAGTCCTGAGTTTTATGTTTCCTTCAATGCTCGATGTTATATACATGTATCCCTGTGTTTTTGTGGACAGTCATGAGCTTTATGCTTCCTTCAATGCTCATCATTTTTTTTATACATTTATCCCTACGTTTTTGTGGAGATTCTTGAGCTCTATGCTTTCTTCAATGCTCAGCATTGTTGTACATTTATTCGTTGTGTTTTGTGGAGATCCCTAAGGCTCTGCATTTCCTTCTCTTTCCCAATGAGTTTGGGAGTCTTCTTCTCTGCGTTTTGGGAGCCAAGGGATCTGCGTCTCCACCCTCTTTCCCAGTGAATGCCATCTTTATTATATGCAATTTTGCATGGTGCTTCTCTGTGATTTGCTACATAATACTTAGGGTATTTAATTAGTTTTTTTCTCTGTGATTTTGGTTTGCACTCAGCAAATTTAAACCCTTAGATTTTCTCGATTTAGGGTTGCACTCAGTGAATTTAACCCTTAAATTTTATTCCATGAGTGGATCGTCTGTGTTGTGGGAGCCTCATCCCGACCTGTAGAATATAAATACTTAAATCGAGTATTAGAATGAGAGAGACAAATGGGGATATTATGTGTTAAGTACCTATACCAGATCTGCAAATATAATTCAATAATACCAAGAATAAACCATAAACCATTCACCATAACATGAGCACAAGAAATAGAAAAAACCCTTGAGGTAAGGTAACACCATATATTAATCCTTATGGAAGGCTAAAACTCCTTAAGCAATCCTTGCTTGTATAATCACAATATTCTTCACTATTTTTCATTACATTGCCTACACTTATTTATATAGATCTCCCTATATCCTAGGAACCTTCTAGAGAGCCTTCTCACATTTATTACATCCAACTACCATAGTGGGCCTTTATTAATATAGTGGACCTAGTCCACCTTACATTGAATGACCACATTCCCGTATATTAAATGAATTCCACTAATAACACATAACTACATTCCCATTGGGTACCTCCCTAGGTACCCCATATTACCTCCCTAGGTATACTACATTCCATCCCCCTTCACATGTTTCATCCTCGAAACATGAGACGAAACCATACAATATGACCGGCTAAGCAATGTAGCCAACTGGTACCAAGTACGACCATCCATCCATCCCAATGGAATTCGAACATGATGTCTATCTGCTACCTTTCCACCCCTATCTTTCTCTGCATCATGTCAGGGTTGCCATGGGATTTTTTATGTAGCTTGAGCTCTTCCCGTAGTGTCGGTAGTCCTCCATGCACCTCTTGATCGGTTTCCTATCTGATGCCCTACTAGTGCATAAATGTGTTGATGCACATGCCCTTACCTTGATGACTTTTGTGTCTCTATATAATGTGGATGGAGATATACAACAATTGTAGGAATTTTTTCTTTTTTCTTCAAATCTGCAACACTTTGTGCCTTTGAGTCAATGACCTCCTTAGCTTCCTGATTATGTCCTTCTTGTAGTTTTTCTTCATCTCCTTCTGTAGACTCTACCTCTGATTCAAC
>JASDQU010011718.1:166817-179163 GCA_032191745.1 Picea mariana | reverse complement strand
CTCACAACAGACAGCTCAGATGGTCTATGTTGTTCGAGGCTTCGGTGAATTCCTACTCCTACGCACTTCTATCCTCTGTCTTCTCCTAGAGTGGTGAGTCTCCAGACTTCCAGATCTAATGCCATGTGTCTACCACTTTGGACGGCTCAGATGAGTTCCAGCCTTCGGGCCCCTAGGAAATCTCGATCCACACTAAACACTTTTCTCTGGAGTGCTCAACCCCCGGATGTCTGGATCAGGTGGCACATGTCCACTTAATCGAACATTCTAGATGAGATTCATTGTTTGGAACTTCGGGCGTCCTCGACTCGACCCAACATATGAATCTATCCCTCCAGAGTGCTACACTTTTGGACTTCAGGATCCGTTGACACACATCCTAGTTGATGCACGATCAAGACCCTCTTCGATTTCTCGTGACTTTGGGAATCTCACACCCTTTTGCAGTTGTGCTCTGCTTCCTCCGGTCTCATATGTTCTGAACCTCCTCTGATATTCTGCCATGTGGACAATGCATTGACGGTCTAGATGCACTCCGCTGACACATATCTTCACCAATGGACAGCCTCGATTTAATTCAACCCTCGGGACTTCGGCAATCCCCGCTCCTTTACACTTCAAAACTCCCAAATGTGCGAAGTCTGAAAGACTTCCATTGTTATCCCTCGTGCAAATTATTCTAGATCTGACAGTTGTCAGACCTCTAGCGAACTCTGACTAGATCTCGACCATTGATTCCGTCCTTTCAGCGGTCTCTCCTTGGGATTGATCCATGAATTCTATCGAACTTGGAGTCGCGTTGAATTCGCAGGGGTAAACCTTGTGCTACTCAATCAAATCTGACGGTGATGAAGGATCGCAGGTCCTCACAACTAGATCCCATCCATTGACATGTAAATAATAAAAACCACTTCCCTTTCAAGGGACTCTGGTCACCAACCTTCCTGAGCTTTGATCTTCTCGAGGTGACTTGAACCTCGGATGTCTCCTTCACACACTTCAACCTGTTCAGACTTAGAAAAAGTTTTAAGTCTCCTCCCTTATGCACTTGAACTCACTATCTCTTCTGAGCTTTGTTCCTCCGAGGGTTTATAGACCTCGGGCGCACTTCCTCTGTGGTTCCTCCGAACACTTTGAAATTTCAAACTTAGAAAAATATTTCTAAGTTCCTCCCATGCACTCCTTTCACTTGTTCACCTCGAGACTTCGAAGGTATCTGAGAACCTTTCATGCACTCCTTACACTCCAACAATTCACTCCTCAACACTTGTCTCATTGTTATCCTGGTGCACACCTTGCACTGGACTTCTTCAGACTTCATTCTCCTTCAAGCAATTGTGCACTCCTTGCACTCTTTCTGTGAAACTCCCTCTATCTCTCTTGAGTTTTATAGTCTTTTCAGTGACTCTCGATCTGCACACTCCTTGCGAGCACTGTGCACTCCTTGCACCAAACCTCTGTAAAGTTTCAAGTTATTTCCCCCCAGCTTCAGAGTCAAACTTGGCTCAGCCTTCGTGCTCCTTGCGGGCACTATGCACTCCTTGCACTGAAGCTTTCAAGAAGAGAAACAATTGAAACTTATAGAAACCTCACGGGTTTCCACCCATGGCCATGAAAAACATACTCATGCATATAAACACATAAAACAAAGGAAACGTAAAGAAAACATCACATGTACTCTAATGAACTCAAAAAATGAGAACATCGTACAAAAAGCAGATAAGCATAGACAAGAACCTCATATGCATGAAAAATTGCTCTTTGTATTAATCTGAGAATGCTCTTTGTACAAGTATTTACAAAGGTTGGACTGCAAAAGAGTCTTAGTGCTTCCTCTCCTCTCTTGAGCTCTCCTCTACAACTATCTCCTAACATTAATGAATTTTGATATCATGATTTTTTACAAAAGAGGGGCTCCTCAAGCCTTTCCTCCAGCTACCTAACTCTCATTAGTTACATTTAATTCCATTCAATCGACAACCAGTATGAACTAGAGATAAGCCTATCTACCGGTCATCCATTAAAGGAGAAACTTCCCATTACAATAACTCGGCATGTCAAGAACATGGGCTTGTCCTTCCCTGAGCCTCCAAATATTTAATTTCATTAAATTTACATTTTAAATTTTAAATTCAGGATGAAATTCGAAAGGACGAGTGTGTCCTTCTTTGGGATCCACTCCCTCTAAGTGCGTTGATGCGTTGGCTTCTTGGTGGGTTGTTGAGGTGGAGCAATGCTCCTGCATCATAATACTACATTGAAAAATTCATGATCTCCTGCTTATGGCTCCCCTACTGTTGAAGTTGAAATCCCCCAGGGTCCCAAATATTTATGTGGAGATGTCCATCCGCTCCTTTTCTATGTTGTTGTTGTTATTATTGCTTATCTACTATTGCAAGATCTCCTATGGTTATCTTCTCTCTATTGTTGATTGTATCCTCTGTTGACTTCAACGTCATCCTTCTAATCTGTTAAATCTCCTTGTCCAACTAGCTTACAGGCTGGATTCCCCCCTACAGTCTGCTCTGCTGGATTTATTCTTCACCATTCTCCAACTTGACCTGTTGGATAAGTTGACTCTTCTCTATCACCTTTTTCTCTAGGGAGTCTAACTCTTCACACATATCTGAAAAATCCATGATATATGTTTCTCTCTCTTCTATGGTGAGTTATAACTCTACAGTCATATCATGTTCATCTCCTTCGAAAAAAAAATTGATCAATTCGATCGAATTTTCTTCTTCTTCTTCTATCTCTTGGGCAGATTTTAATACCTGCTCAATCTCCTCCTTGACAATCTATGTTGATTGTCCTTGAGGATTTTCCGATAGATCAGAAATTAATTTTATTCCCAGAACATCGCAGTTCGATTGCGCCATCAGTTTTGTGAGGCCCTGACCTTTAATCAGCTTTATGGGCTTGATTTCAAGGTCGTATTCCATCATGATTGTGATCCACTTGTTGGTTGTGGAGCCTGATTGTCTTCCTGATTTAGAGGTCTTTTCTTTTCAGGCGTGTTTATACCCCATGAAGTATTTACACCCCATAAGTATGTACACTCTTCCACGTAGGGGAGTGAAAAGGGGGGCTACCCCCTCTGCGAGGTTCAGGGGGGCTATCTCCCTAGCTGCAGGGTCTGGGAGCAAGCGGGCCCCCGGTGGGGGTTCAGGGGCAGCGTCCCCTAAAGGGGGTTTGGGGGCGAAGCCCCCGAAGGAAAAATTGCCTTGTAAAAGTATATTGTAATTTCATTGTAAATTTGGACCGTTCATTATAAGGTCATATATCTAAAGGTAGAAATTATGTTAGGGTTTTTTCCCTAGAAGGCAACCCTCTGTTATGAGGGAAATTTATTACGGCTATGCATGATAGTGAATATTGCATTTTGAGACGAGAGAATGTGAGAGAAAGAAGAGAAAGTTATAATGGGGTTGTTGTAGGTTGTCTCCCTTCATATGCTGGATAATAATAAAGGAAGGACCTGGCAATTTCTCTAGTGGACGTAGCCCACACAGGGTGAACCACGTAAATCTGTGTCTCTATTGCATTGTGTATCTTTTGTGTTTTGTTTCCGCATTTTTTTTATTTTATTTCTCCATGGTCCTGTTTTTCTAACACCACTTACCTCTTCTTCCCTCAGGTCCAAGCTGAGTCAGGATGTCTTTGAATGATTTGTTGGGTATGTAAGCGATAATGTGGGAATGTAGTATGTAAGTCTTGAATTGGTTGAGAGATTTCACTAAGACGTATGATTGTTTCTCCATATTGTCATACCTCAGTGGGGAATCTCTTAGCATTCTGCTAAATTAGGCTATAGGATTTTCAAAATTTTGATCGTCTTTTTGTAACAGTACGCCAGCAATGGTATGCTCTGAGGCAAATGAGAACAAGATGAAGTCCTTCATGAAATATGGGTTGGCCAATACGAGAGCTTTGGTCAGCGCTACCTTGATTTCTTCAAATGATCTCTTGGCTTCAGGCTTCCATTTGATCTCGTTTCCATTTCTGAGCATCCTAGTGATATGCTTTATAATTTCTGCCAGATTCAAGATGAATATTCTCAAGAAATTCACCTTTTCCAGGAAGGACTGCACCTCCTTCTTGTTGCGAGGAGTGTTGATTTTCAGGATTCCTTCTACCCTACTGGGATATATCTTTATACCCTCCTTCGATATGATGTGCCACAATTGTTTCGCTTCTTGCATTCCGAAATGTGATTTTTTAAGATTCAAAGATATGCCGAACTTCCTGCATTTTTGGAAGAAATTCTTCAGATGCCCAAGATGTTGTTTATCAGAGTCGGAATACACTGTGATTTCATCCAGGTAGATCACGATAAATTTTTCCCTTTCCTCGACAAATTATATATACATCTCCCTCTAGAAGGCAGTTCCAGCGTTCATAGGCCGAAAGTCATCTTAGCATACATGAACGTACTCCATGGTGTCATGAAAGTTTTCTTTTCCTATTCATACGGGTGTACCATGATCTGATTGTAACCTAAAAACCGTCCAACATAGACATCTTCTCGGATCCAAATACCTTCTGCAAAATAAAGTTCATCTTAGAGAGTGGGTAGTTTTCCTTGAGGGATACTCTGTTCAAGTTTCGAAAAATCATGCACAACCTTATTTCTCTGCTCTTTTTCCTTACAGGCACTAGGTTGGCAACCCATTTTTAAAATCTTAAAGAAAAAATAATTTCGGCTTCGAAGAGTTTCTTTACCTCTTTTTCAATTAGCGGCAGCAGCAGGGGATTGATGTGTCTTATCTTTTTCTTGAAATTTTTTTGGTCTTCTTTGATATGGATGACGTTTTTAATCACTTTAGTATCATAGACTTTCAATTCATCATAACTCCAAGCAAAAATGTTAGGAAAATCTTTCATGAGTTTGATGTAGTCCTGTTTGACCACCAAACTAAGCATCTTTGATAATTTGATTATCCTCGGATTCTCCTGGTTTTTGATGTTGCAATCCTCTACATCCTCATCATTCGTAGTGATCTTGGGATTTATGGCCACATCATTTTCATCAAATATCGTTTCCAACAGAACCAATCCTTTGGGGATGATATTATTCTTCAGCTACACTATGTCCCTCCCAGCTATCTGGTTCTGAAAGGGGTCATCATTACTGTGCACAGTTGTGCTTTCATCTTCATCGCAACAAAACTCATCATCGATATTTACATTAGCGAACTCGTTGTTCATTTGGAGAAATATCTCCACGTGCTTGTCATCCTCAAACGCCTGACAATACTTGATATTACCGGGCACCGTCGGCCTATGTTTGACTTCGATCTCATAATTTCTGTTGAGGAAAATGGGAATTTTAAAAACTGAGTCTAAGGTGGCCAAGGCATCCGCAATTTTATTCTGTCACCTCAAGATCACTGATAAATTATGCTCTAATAATTCTTCAAGGAGGTCTAGTACTAAGTTTTTGTACGCCCTTGGTCTGGGGTGCTTGGATTGGTATATACCCTTCACTTGGTTTATAACGAGATCAGAGTCTCCATGCACCACTATACTCTTTGTTCCCAACTCATTCCAAACTCTCAGACCCAAAATCAATGCCTCATACTCATCCATCTTATTTGTACAATCGAAGGAGAGTTTGTATGAGCAGAGTTTTTTGCCTACCTTGGGGGGTTTTATCCATACACTGGCCCTTTCTCCCTCCTTGTTGACGGCTCCATCGAAGCTCATGTTCCACAATTCGTTCCTCGCGTGGTTCCTCGAGTCTATGCATTCTTTTGCTTGGCGCGCGGCCTTATCCTCGACGGTCACAACAGTCGTTGGCTCTTCCCCTTTAAAGTTCATGTCATTGTAGAATATAGAGGAGTCGATCTCGGTGTCGAAAACGTAGATAGGTTGGTTGTTTGGCTGTGTCTTACTACTCACCATGTATTTCATCAACACTTCTCTGAACAACCGTCTCTCTTGTCTGAAGACAAGAATGGTGGCATACAACATATCCATCAAAAGGGTTCCCTTCAATTTCACGGCTCACGACCTGGATAATAGCATGCCAAATTCAGGGGGAATATGGGGCACAACCACATCCATAACCAAATTCTTATAAGGGATTTGGGCCAGCGTCACAACCAAATATTTGATCAGACCCAAACATTTCACTTTCCTTGAATCGAAAGAAAAAAGATCCTTATAAGGCTTCCTGATGTCAAAACCCAACTCGTCCATGATCACCTTGGATATGAGATTGTGCAACGTGCCCAAATCTAGCATGGCATTATGCAAAGTCATGTCATGGACCTTGATATTGACACAGAATGGGAGAACGTCCTCAGTATCGCATGTCTCCTCCACGCGCACACCAAACAAAATGGCGGGGTGGTCATCCTAGACGTTCAGGGTGTCGGGAGTCTCTCCCATCTTCATCATTTTAATAATTTGATCCTGGTATTCTCCTTTCTTGATGAGCTCATTGAAAAGGACGAAGATTTTAATTTTGTCCATTTTGTTCTCAAAGTTAAAAGGGGGTACATTTTTTTCTACCTTTTTGACGCTTTTCTCCTGGCTCATTTATGGCGCTTTCCTTTGAACCTCCTCCTTTGACTTTCCATTTCCAGTCGCATCCTTGGTCAGGTTGTCTTTCTTTGGTCGGCTCGTGGAAGGGGTATCCGCCTGGGTTTTCCTTATGGGATTCGTCTGTTGAGGTTCTGTAGATGTTTTTCTACTCCTGAGGTTGTATTGATTTTGGAACTCCGTGATGGAATTGTGATAACCTTTCCTAAATTCCTATGTTTCCCAAGACAACGTCTCGTCAGTCTCCTGCATATTATCATCATTTTATCTCATGTACTGATCGTGTTCTCCCTTCGTCAAGAACACGCATGTGTTCATGTCGTCGTAGCAATGCATTTGATCTTGGATCATCTAATCAAAATCTTCATCCACGTAATTGTTTTGGAACAGGGGCCTTATTTGTTGGTCGCCCTAGTATATTTGTTCCCTCTGCCTGATCTGCGGAACCGAACCTCTTCTAAGAAACTGATTTCTAGGTTGTAGGTTATGTTGTTCTCGAGTGGCGAGCTTGTTTCCCACGGACATTCTTACCATCAGCTTCTCCATCAGCTTCATCATCAACTTGAACTTGTCCTTCGAGGGTCGACAAGTCAATGGCTGCACATATCCTTGGGGTTTCTTCCCACCTATGTTGAAGCTTTGTTTGATCTTTCCCAATGCCATCAGGTTTACCTCAACTTTGATTGCATCACTCATCATGGCGTCTAAATTAGCAGAGAT
Organism: Picea mariana; assembly: GCA_032191745.1. Classification (NCBI taxonomy): domain Eukaryota; kingdom Viridiplantae; phylum Streptophyta; class Pinopsida; order Pinales; family Pinaceae; genus Picea; species Picea mariana. The sequence continues at coordinate 171,897 of JASDQU010011718.1, read as the reverse complement.
TCCCTCCCTCAACAGCAAGGCAAAATTGTTGTTGAAGGAGTCAGTGTATTGAAGTTGTGTAGCCCCGAGGAGGTGGTTGGACTTCTGTGGCGATTGAGTTGTACACCCTCATGAAACGGGCCAATAAATATTGCACCATCTCCTCCGACGCTCTCTTCATATTTTCGTACTGTGTCAGTAGCTGCAAAGGATTATTTTTGTCTCCTCATCTAGCAATGAATGATGTTTCAAACGTGGCGAAGTTGGGGATTCTTGCTGCTTGGAGGGCCTTGAACCACTTTCTAACCTCCCCCGAAAGGCTCTGCACTAACAAATTCATTTTCGCATCTTCATGATCCACCTCTTCTACATCAACAAAATCGTTGAACCAATCCAAGTGCTTTTGGGCAGAGGTGTTTCCCTCAGCATCATACAGATTGATCCTCTGGTTGTATCTTTGGGGAAAATCATGTAGTTGGGATGGCAGAGCAAGGGGGGTGAATATGGAAGCCATTCCTCTAGGGGGTTTTGGGATTTGCGGTATGTTCTGAACGTGGAATATGGTAGCTTCCGGGTATTGTTTGGTGTCAGAGATTGAAACCTCTTATCATCGAAGATTATATCATCCAAGCTGGTTTCTGATTCATACCTGAACAAGGTTTGTTCAAACCTAGAGAGGGTTCTCTCTGAGACTTCGTCTCTATACAGGTTATGGCTTTAAATTGTTGGCTAGATTTAACACTTTCCTACAATAATTCTAGTTCTGTTGGCGAAAGAATGCGAGACCTTGGGCTATGGCGTCAATTTAAGAAAATGACAGAAACAAATGACTTAGTGACTAAACTTGAGAGGATAAAGGTTAAGTAATCAACAGTATTTCAGTTAAAAATCATTGTGTGTGGCGAGATAAAAACACATGAAGCAACTCGGATCATCATTGGGGATGAATTCAGAGTTCACTTAGAAAAAACATAGTCGTCTAAATGGTGCAAATCTAGAGCACTGCGTAGTGAATTCTATATTTGAATCACGTTTTGATTTAGAAAAAATATAGATATGAGTATAAAGAACACATGAAAGCACGTACACAAAGAGAGAGTACAATACATCAAACTTCTACCATTAGAATCTTTTCGTCAAAGTTTCAGGACCTTTTCATTAAGTTTCAATCGAATTCGAAAGCTACATTCAATAGTCATTGTCTACATTGTTTTGCCAACCAACCTGGCTTACATTGAAAAGATGAAATATATAGACCAGGGTGTATCACTCAGGATACCCTGCTCTCTAACTACTATCCCTAGAAATTAGGCTCTAACTATTCTCTTATAGATGAATCTTCGTATGGAATTTTACTAAAAATAGAAACCGATTGTACTCGATCGCCCAATAACTAACGTCTTTTCCATGAAAGTTTTGTCATCAGCAAGATTTCATTGTTAGGGAGTGATGTGTTGATGTTCCTCCTTTGACAAGGTATCTGGGCAATCAAGTGCTCTATCAAACTCCTACCACCCATTGTAACGGCCTTGATTTCTGTCACGAGATCATTTTTTGGAGCGTGCATGTGGCGGGTAATCGCGTACTATCACAGGTGTTTCCAGGATGATAACACCAGCTAGGGGACAACACCTTTCTTCAAGCTGTCGCTTGTCCAACATAAACTTGTCCTTTGTAATAGATGGGTCTCCAGTTTTGCACATTGTGTGCTTTCTTCCCAGACACCTGTTAGATTCCCTACTTCCCGGTCAAAAATAGGACACTAAAGGACAAAATCCACACCACGTTTGAGAAGACAAAAATGGAGTCAGTCGATCGTGCTTTTGGCCTTGTCTGCAGTTTTGATATCCGAAGTGTTCTCCTGAGAGACCAGTTGCGTGTTTTAAGATTCATTACTTGTCTTTGAAAAACCGCATTCCCTTTCAGCCTCTTCTACGCACTGGAAAGAGCCATGCATAATTTTTCAAGTGTCAGTCCACATTCCTTAAAGTGATTTGCATTTCCTTCTTCTGAATTCCTTTGTGCCTCCCACAGCTGGATGATTGTGTCTTGCGCTACCCTGAGCTACCTCTTGAGCCAAGTCATGTTTCACTCTCAGCCCTGTGATGTTGATGCCTCAAGGGTATTCTTTGCTAACTATTGTCTCATCTCCCTGTTCTCCTGGTGTAGCTCATCAATAGCGAGTTGTGTTTACTTTAGCTTTTGCGATGTTTCACAAATATATGTGCCTTCAGTGTCTTTCCTTCTCCTTCTGCCATAGGTTTCTCGACTTGGACCTTCGACAGGTTCCAGCCGAATGGCGCGCATGAGTAACTCTTCAGCAACCGACTTTGCATGCAGCTTTCTTGGGACTTGGGCCTCTCAAGTATCTTTGTTCTTCCTTGGCCTGCCCCTCTTTTGGGGTATCGGTTGTTGGGGAGATGGGGTTTCCAATATCTTTCCTTCCTCCGCAGTCATTCCTATTTCCGCCTCCATGCAGTGGGATGTTACTTTTCCCATGGGTGAAAAGGAATCTCCTTTGGGGTCCATGGGGATGTCGGTTGTGATCAGAAATGAATCCCAACTTTATCCCAAATGCCTTAACTCCTCAAGTATCAATCATTTGATTAGCGAGACGTGAGATAGTTTCTTCTTTGGTTGGTTTGCTTTTGTTTGGACCTTGTTCGCCATTTCTCGAAGGTATTAGGATATTTAGACACTTAGGAGTTAGTTAAGATCTACTTGGTCTAATGTGTCATTAGGTNTAAAAGTGTGTTTCTTAGTGTGTTTCTTTAGTATGCATTTGTAGTTAGGAAATTCGACGGTCACAATATGTTCCCGACATAGAGTGATCTGACGGTTCATACTCTCCTCGATCATAATGACCATTGATCTGTGTCTTAACACCTGATTGGTCCATGATCTCTATTTAAAGAGCATGGAGGGTCATTTTTTGATGATCGATTGTGAGAAACTCTCTTGTAAAATCTCTCTGTAATATTTTTATTTTGCATTAATAAACTGCTAGAAGTGGTTGCGTTGGCTGGGGCCGTGGATGTTTCTCCGTAGGGGTTTTACCATGTGAAAACATCGGTGTGTTGATCTTTGATCTGGTTATGTGACTGGTTACTGAAGGTGTTCGTCCTCTGTTAGAATACATGTATTTTCGAACATGGTATCAGATCCTATTTGAAGATCTGCTCATGTTGTAGATTGAGATCATGAAGCCGAGTTGTCTCATCTCCATTTTCTGTCATTTTCATACATTTATGGGTTGAGAGGACTATTCCATTTCGTCTGTATCACTGATTTTATTCAGGAACACTTTTTGTTTCACTTGAAAAGGTTTCCGTTTTCCCAAGATACAGCCATTACAGTCAGATCCGGAGGTATAAAGCTTGAATACGCATTTTTTAAATTTTTGCAGAGTAGTATTTTGGTTTTATTTCAGTTATGTATTATTTATTTCTGGGTTGCTACTCTTTTAGATCTACATTTTCATTTTTCCCTGCGCCCTGTGCGATCTTGGAAAATCAGAAACAGATAGGAAAAGGTGCATCTTTCGGGTAAGCTAACCGAGATCTAACCCTTGTTGTCATCGAGAAGCGAAATTTTTTTCTTCTGTGAAAAGAGTTTTTTTTTTAGCACGCTCTCCAAGGCCGTCAACAAAAACAACAACAACAACAAAAAATCCTCCTTCTGAACATACAATATGTTTTGCTAGACCATTTGGTTAAAAGTTTCCTTATTAAGTAAGAGGTCTTGAGTTCAAGTCTCTCTTTTGTTAATTTTTTTGAAAAAGTTCATGCTAAAATTGTAAAATGTATTTCACTTCAAGTATAAAAGTGAATCACTATAAGTAGCTTTAATATTTTATTTCAGAGTTATTTATTTTGCATGAAGTAACTTCATTGTAAAAGTGATCCCCACTTCTCTTTATAAAAGTGGGGCACTTCATAAAGCAACTTACACCACCATGTGGTCCTTTGGTTACCATTTATGCCTTTTTTTAAAAGGGCATAACTCTCACATCTGAAGTGTGTTTTAAGTGTCATTTGTTTTTTAAACCGCATGACTTTTCGAGATCTTTCCATTCATATTATCAGTTTCAGTTTTTAAATCCATATTATCTGCATATTTAATATGGCTTCTACAAGCAATCTCTTACTTACTAGCACCAACTACTTCCAATGGAAATCCCATATGGAGGATTTATTAAGAAGTAAAGGCTTGTACCGAATTACCTTGGGAAAGGAAACAGCCCCCACTGATGATGATAAGAAAGACAAATGGGATAATAGGAATGACGAAGCATGTGGATTAATCGAAATGTCCATCTCTCATGATTTAAGGTTCCACCTTCAATAAATTGATAAACCCAAAGAAGCTTGGGAAAAGATTGAATATGTGTTTGGTAACACAATCTATTTGAGCACAACAGTTAAAAAATAAAGTACTAAATTTAAGTCCAAGTGATTTTTCTTGCATTGAAGACTATCTATCTAAGTTTAAAACACATAGAACTTTATGTGAAGAATTTAAGATAAATATAAATGAATATCGTTGCATATATCTTATTCTTTCTAAGCGAGGTAGTGCATATTTTGTGTTTGTATATACCTTTTATGCCATGCAAGAGGCTCTAGGGGAAGCTTATCAAAAACCCAGTCTTGAGAAATTTTGTGATGCTTTGATTAGAGAGAAAGATAAGTTAGTACAACTTGGAGTGATCAGCACTGCAGGTACCTCCAACAAAGCCTTAGTTGTCCATCAGAAAGATAAACCCAAGAATCCCAATAAGCAACATCCTCACCACAACAACAAGCAATATAAGGGTCCCAAACCCACTCAGACATCTTTTGCTCCTAATGGAGACAAAGGAGAAAAATATAAAAATAAGAAGACTGACAGACATTGCAAATTTTGTGATAAAGATGGTCATGATGAGTCCAAATGTTTCAAGAAGATGGTAGCTTTAGAAGCAGCAATGAAGAAGCACAACATCAGTATTGATTCTACTTCTTCTTCTTCTCATGGACATGCACTTTCAGCTTTTGGTTTCTCCTTCAATACAACTTCTACTTCTACTTCTAATGAGTGGATTATTGATTCTGGAGCATCT
>JASDQU010011718.1:143203-157270 GCA_032191745.1 Picea mariana | reverse complement strand
CTCCTCCTTTGACATTCCCTTTTCAGTCGCATCCTTTGTTGGGTTCTCTCTCTTTGTTTGGCTCGTAGAAGGGGTATCCACCTGGGTTTCCCTTATGGGATTCGTCTACTGAGGTTTTGCATATGTTTTTCTGCTCCTGAGGTTGTATTTCTTTTGGAACTATATGATGGCATTGTGATAACTTTTCCTGAATTCCTCTGTTTCCCAAGACAATGTGTCGTCAGTCTCTAGCATAATATCGTCATTTTCTCTCATGTATTGATCATGTTCTCCCTTCGTCAAGAACACACGTGTGTTCGTGTCATCGCAACAATTCATTTTATCTTGGATCATCTCATCAAAATCTTTGTCTGCATAATTGTTTTGGAAAAAGGTCCTTATTTGTTGGTCGCCCTGGTCTTTATGTTCCCTCTTCCTGATCCGTGGGACCGGACCTCTTCTAAGGTTTTGATTTCTAGGTTGGAGGTCATGTTGTTCTTGCACGGTAGGTTTTCTTCCCACGGACATTCTTTCCATCAACTTCTCCATCGTCCTCATCATCAAGTCAAACTTGTCCTCCGAGGGTCGAGAAGTCGATGGTTGTGCATCTCCTTGGGGTTTATTCCCACCTCTGCTGAAGCTTTGTTTTCTCTTTCCCAACACCATCAGTTTTACCTCGACTTCGATTGCATCACTCATCATGGCGTCTAAATTAGCATATCTTCTCTCCCTCAACAGCAAGGCGAAAATGTTGTCAAAGGAATCGGCGTTTCGAAGTTGCTCAACCCTGAGAGGTGGCTGGACTTCTGCGGTGATTGAGTTTTAGACCCTCATGAAACAAGCCAAGAACTCTTGCACCATCTCCTCCGGTGCTCTCTTCATAATTTTGTACTGCGTCGGTAATTGCAAAGGATTTTTTTTGTCTCCCCATCTAGAAATGACTGACGTTTCAAATGTGGCGAAGTTGGGGATGCTTGCTACTTGGAGGGCCTTGAACCACATTCTAACCTTCCCTGAAAGGCTCTACATGAAGAACCGCATCTTCAGGTCTTCATGATCCACCTCTTCTAGATCAGTGAAATTGTTGAACCAATCCAAGTGATTTTGGGCAGAGGTGTTTCCCTCAGCATCATACAGCTTGATCCTCTGGTTCTAGTTTTGGGGCAAATCATGCAGTTGAGCTGGAAAAGAAAGGGGGGCGAATCTGGAACCCAATTCTCTAGGGGGTTTTAGGATTTGCAGGATTTTCTGAGCGTGGACTATGGCAGGTTGCGGGATTTTGTTTGGTGTCAGAGATTGAAACCTCTTCTCATCGAAGACTATATCATCCAAGCTAGTTTATGATTTAGACCTAAAGAAGGTTTGTTTGAACAGGGTGTCAAAATTGAGGTCGTCAATGCTTTGTGCATCGTCCTTGGGTAAGGATAGGCTTCTTTCCAGGTAATAGAATAGGTCTGGTGCCTGCTCTCTTGCCCTACGCAGAAGTTTCTTGGGATCACATGCGGGCTCTACAGGGTTCGAGTCAGGATTGGCTATGGTATAAATTGTCTTTGGATCCAGGGTTCCTAAGTCGCGCTACTCTGTGCTACTAATCTCTTTAACTGGAGTCGTTGGGGTAAATGTTTCAGCCAATACAGATTTTTGGCCCACCATTACCCTCAGGGGTAAAAACTATAGCTTTAGTCGTTCTCCCAGGGAAAGTTTCATTCAATTTTGTACCCAGCAACAGTGCCAGAATTTTAGCGCTCTGTAAACTTCATTCAGCTGAGAAAACGAATGACAGAGGCAACCTACAAACCAACTTTGAGGCCGAAAACTAGCCTTTTCAATCTGAAGAGGGCTCATAGACTTTGTCTCTGCACAGGTTATGGCTTTAAACTATCAACTAGATTTAACACTTTCGTACAATATTTCTGGTTCTATTAGTGAAAGAAAGCGAGACCTTGGGCTATGGAGTCAATTTAAGAAAACGACAGAAACAAATGACTTAGTGACTGAACTTGAGAGGATAAAGGCTAAGTAAGCAACAATCTTTCAGTTAAAAATTGTTGTGTGTGGCGAGATAAAAACACATAAAAAAATTAGAGCACCATTGGGGATGAATTCGGAGTTCACTTAGAAGAAACACAGTCGTCTAAATGGTGCAAATCTAAAGCACAGCACGGTGAATTCTATATTTGAATCATGTTCCAAGTTAGACAAAATATAGATATGAATATAAATAACAAAGGAAAGAGTGTATGCAAAGAGAGAGTACAATACATCAAACTTATACCATTAGAATCTTTTCTTCAAAATTTCAGTACCTTTGCATTAAGTTTCAATCGAGTTCGAAAGCTACATTCAATAGTCATTGTTTACAATGTTTTGCCAACCAACCTAGCTTACATTGAAAAGATGAAATATATAGAACAGGGTGTGTCACTCGGGATACCCTGCTCTCTAACTACTATCCCTAGAAATTAGGCTCTGACTATTCTCTTCTAGATGACTCTTCGTATGGAATTTTACTAAAAATAGAAACTGACTCTACTCGATCGCACAATAATCGACGTCTTTTCCATGACAGTTCGGTCATCAGCAAGATTTCATTGTTAGGGAGTGATCTGTCGATGCTCCTCCTTTGACAAGGTATCTAGATGATCAAGTGCTCTGTCAGACTCCTACCACCCATTGTAACGGCCTTGATTTTTGTCGCACGATCATTTGGTGAAGCATGCATGTGGCGGGTAACCGCGGACTGTCGCAGGTGCTTCTAGGATGATAACACCAGCTAGGGAACAATGCCTTTCTTCAAGTTGTCGCGTGTCCAAGGTACAACTATCCTTTGCAATAGATTGATCTCTGGTGTTGCGCATCGTGTGCTTGTCATGCAGTCACCTGTCAGAGTCCCTACTTCTCAGTTGAAAACAAGACACGGGGGGACAAAATATGCACCACGTTTGAGAAGACAAAAATGGAGTTGATCGATAACGCTTTTGGGCTTGTCTGCAATTTTGATATCCGAAGAGTTCTCCTGAGAGACCAGTTGCTTGTTTTCAGATTCATTACTTGTCTTTGAAAAATCGCATTCCCTTTTAGCCTCTTCTATGCACTGGCCAGAGCCACGCGGACTTTTTCAAGTGTCAGTCCACATTCCTTGAAGTGATTTGCATTTCTTTCTTTTGAATTCCTCTATGCTTCCCATAGCTGGATGATTGTGTCTTGTGCTTCCCTGAGCTGCCTCTTGAGCCAAGTCATGTTTCACTCTCGGCCCTATGATGTCGATGCCTTGAGGGTCTTCTCTGCTAATTGTTGTCTCAGCTCCCTGTTCTCCTGGTATAGCTCATCAATAGTGAGTTGTGCTTGCTTTAGCTTCTGCGATTTTCACTAATATATGTGCCTTCAGTATTTGTCCTTCTCCTTCTGCCACAGGTTTCTCGACTTGGACCTTCGACAGGTTCCAGCCGAATGGCGCGCATGAGTTCTCAGGCAGCCGACTTTGCTCGCAGCTTGCTTGGGACTTGGGCCGCTCAAATATCTTTGTTCTTCCTTGGCCTTCCCCTCTTTCGGGGTATCAGTTGTTGGGGAGATGGGGCTTTCAATGTATTTCCTTCCTCCGAAGTCATTCCTATTTCCGCCTCCATGTGGTGGGATGTTACTTTTCCCATGGGTGAAAAGGAATCTCCTTTGGGGTCCTTGGGGATGTCGGCTGTGATCAAAAACGAATACCAGCTTTATCCCAATCGCCTTAACTACTCAACTATCAGTAATTTGATTAGCGAGATGTGAGATAGTTTCTTCTTTGACTAGTTTGATTTTGTTTGTACGTTGCCCATCATTTCTCGGAGGCTTTGGTGAAATAAGAATGGTAGGTTCAACGTTCTCCTTCTTGTGAAATGCATTACGAATCTGATGTGATATGGGTGTATTCTGTCACACCTCCCTTCACAGGTGAAATATTTTCTAATCGCCCTCAGAAGCTTCTAAAAAGGCTCCTGCAGATATCTACTTGAAACGCCCGCTTCGAATTTCCCATTTAAACAGTCTGGTTTGATGAATTCCTCGTAGCATAGCGCATCCAAAGGCATGCCCTTAGACCACCTTTCACCGTGCGGAGGGATCTTCGTCACGGCTGACAAATTTTCCTCTATTACCTAGAAAGTGATTCATGTGATTACTACACGGAACCCGTTGAATCTGAGTGCGAACTACTCTGCCAATTTCACGTTGAATCCTTGGATTTTCCTACAAAAGACCATGCATCCGACCTGTTCAAAAGATGATCTGACATCCGGATCTTCATTTCCCAATGTCAAGCTTTGAGGTTTGGGCCCTACATTTCTTCTACTTCGCGCACCTTTCCTTATGTTCTGGGATGTTTCCATGGTGCAACGCGTATTTTTTATGTGCCCGATGGATTTAGCATGGAACCAAGGTGGTAATCTTGATTGACCCGGGTTTGCAACACAGTTGAAAGCAATCGACTTTCCCACCATGAGAAAATCAGGGCTCCCAGGAAGAATTACCGACAATGCATAAACATGGCTGGTGAACAGAATACATATAGAGCAACTGGGTGAGCGAGAGATGGAATCGTTCCAGAGGACATTCAATCCATGGCGAATGGAGGTTCTGAAGCAAGCCGAATATTTTTGCATCACATCCGCGCGACAGGTACACTTCAGGGCATGTAAACTATATCTAATAAGAGTTACAAAGTATACGTGATATGAGCGCCATGATTTTTCATTCTTTCTGACTTCATAATGAGTTGATGATGGCCATTGCATCTACCGAAGTGACTTTTATTTAACAACTTGCCTCAAATTTTGGCACATAAAACCTTCTCTTTTGATAGGACCAGACTCTTTGGTTAAAGACCTTTACCACTTACACATGTTTTGATTCTGACGTCCCTTCCCGACTCCAAGGGCCAACCGACCACTTGATGACTTTGACCCATTCATTGTTTAGTACCTGACCTCACACGCTTTGACACATAGACCATGACTCAATTAAGACTGACTCTAGCTGAAAAAATGACAGCGCTAATAGTGTCGATGGTCTAGATGCACTCCGCTGACACGGAGCTTCGCCAATGGACAGGCCCGATTTAATTCGGGCCTCGGGACTTCGGCAGTGCCAGCTCCTTTGTGCTTCAAAACTCCTCAATGTGAGAAGTCTGAAGGACTTCCATTGTTATCCCTCATGCAACTTATTCTAGATCTGACGGTTGTCAAACCTATGGCAAACTCTGACTAGATCTCGACCGTTGATTTGGTCCTTTCAGCAGTTTCTCCTTGGGATTAATCCACGACTTCTTTTGAACTTGGAGTTGCACCAAATTCACAGGGGTAAACCCTATGCTACTCCATCAAATATGACGGTGATGAAGGATCTCAGGTCCTCAAGATTGGATCCCATCCATTGACACTTAAATAATAAAAATGCCTTCCCTTTCAAGGGACTTTGGTCGCTAAACTTCCTGAGCTTTGATCTTCTCAAGGTGACTTGAACCTTGGATGTCTCCTTCGCACACTTCAACCTTTTCAGACTTATAAAAAGTTCTAAGTCTCCTCCCTTGTGCACTTGAACTCGTTGTCTCTTCTGAGCTTTGTTCCTCTAAGGTTCTATAGACCTCAGGCGCACTTCCTCTGTGGTTCCTTCGAACACTTGGAAATTTCAAACTTAGAAAAATCTTTCTAAGTTCCTCCTATTCACTGCTTGCACTTGTTCACCTTGAGACTCTGAAGGTCTCTGAGAACCTTTCACGCACTCCTCACGCTCCACCGATTCACTCCTTAACACTTATCTCAGTGTTAGCCCGGTGCACACCTTGCATTGGACTTCTTCAGACTTTGCTCTCCTCCGAGCAACTGTGCACTCCTTGCACTATTTCTGTGAAACTTCCCTCTATCTCTCCTGAGTTTTACAGTCCTTTCAGTGACTCTTGTCCTGCACACTCCTTGCCGGCACTATGCACTCCTTGCACCAAAGCTCTGCAAAGTTTAAATTTATTTCCCCCTAGCTTCAGAATCGAACTTGAATTTGCCTTCGCACTCCTTGTGGGAACTGTGCACTCCTTGCACTGAAGCTTTCAAGAAGAGAAACAAATGAAACTTATAGAAACCTCATAGGTTTCCACCCATAGCCATGAAAACATACTCATGCATATAAACACATAAAATAGAGGAAACTGAAAGAAAACATCACATGTACTCGAATGAACTCAAAAAATGAGAACACCATACAAAAACAAATAAGCATAGATAGGAACCTCATATCCAGGAAAAACAACTATTTGTATTAATCTGAGAATGCTCTATGTACAAGTGTTTACAAATACTGGACTGCAACAAAGTCTCATCGCTTTCTCTCCTCTCTTGAGCTCTCCTCTACATATCTCTCCTAACACTAATGAATTTTTTATACCACAACTTTTTACAAAAGAAGGGCTCCTCGAGCATTTCCTCCAGCTACATAATTCTCATTAATTACATTCAATTTCATTCAATGGACAACCAATCCAAACTAGAGCTAAGACTATATACATTTCAGCCATTAAAGGTGACACTTCCCCTTACAATAGCTCAGCATGTCAAGCACATGGGCTTGGCCTTCCCTAAGCCTCCAAACATTTAATTTCATTAAATTTACATTTAAAATTTTAAATTCGGGATAAAATTCAAAAGGACTGGCATGAACTTCTTTGAGATCCGCTCCCTTTAAGTGCATTGATACGCTAGCTTCTTGGTGCGTCGCTGAGGTGGAGCGATGCTCCTACATCAATAGTTTACTCTTGCGCAATGAATATTTAATGATTGATGAATGATTAAGTTATTAGTTTACTTGCGCCATGAATTTAATATTGATGTATGACTTAGTTAGACATCCGTGCGCTATGAATTTAATATTGATGTATGACTAGTTAAGTAGTTAGACATTTGTGTGCCATGAAAATAAGCTTGAGGATACTCTTGCACCATTTATTATGTTGTTGTATGATTGTTTAAAGTTTGTTTACTTTTGCGTCATTTATTTTTTATGTGTAAATGATTAAGTAATTGGATTTAATGTGCCTTGCAATAATGTCAACATAAAAACGATTTAGTAATTAGATAATCATGCGTCTTGAAATTAAACGTTGATGTATGATCGGTTGTGAAATTGCTTAAACTTGCGCCTTGAATTAATGTCAGTATATGATGAGTTATGTGATTGATTATTCTTGTGCCATGTTTAATTGATGATTAGGATTGATTGATTGATAAAATTGATTATCGTTGATGTTGTTGATTTAGCTAGTTGGTTTTGGACTTGAGTGTGTTAGTGGGATGTAGACACCTCCTTGTTCCTCAGAACAGTCGCCAGCCCTGAGACCATAAATGGTCAAAATCAATCGGATGAATCCTAGGCTTGAGTATTGCTTATGTGTCTTGGAGATCCTAACCTTGCAGGGTAGGTTGGGCGGGTAGTTTCTCTGTGTTATATTTATGTGATGAGTTGATCTTGTGTCGCCATGTATGATACTTATTGATTTTGTGTTGTTATCTAATGCGATAATGCATTATTTATGTATTGTTAGAAATTTTGATTGATGCATTGCTTACGTCATTATGGATTACGACGATGAGTCGCTCGTAATGCTTTTATTATGATGTCATTGATCAAGCAATTTTGTGATTTACGTGTTGATATTAATTTCCTAATGCTTAAATTAAAAATTAAAAAATAAAAAAAATACCCCTTTGTGCTTCGCTTTCCTAGTCGTAACGGAGGGGTTGTTACATCTGGTATCAGAGCGAGGTTCAAACCTGCGACTTGGAATCATTATGCCTTCCACTGTATTAAACATTTGATTTATAATTTATCGCTAATTAAATTGAATTGTGTCCCTGCAGGTAATCATCGTTAGAGGACGTCGCGGAGGTAGACGAGGTGGAGCTAGGGGAGGAGGCACGATGCCTCCAGTAGCATCCACGCCAGAGGAGTCTAACCCCCAAGGAGAAGAATAAGTCATTGCACAGGATCAAATTGTTGAGGGGGATGTGGTTGGGTTGATGAGGTCATTTCAAAGGATGTCAGGACCTTGATTAACCGTCTAGATAGAGATGAGACCAGGGAACATGTACCCCCATAGGGTCCACAGTGCACCCCAGCAGGTATTGGAAGTGTTCACAGAGAACTCGAGAAGTTCAAGTTTCTAGAGTTCATGGGTGCTACAAATGGCGCAGCCACTGAGGCATGGTTGGAGAACATAGTGATGTGCTTCGCACTTCACGACTACACCTCCAACATGAAAGTCTACATGCCGGTCTTCAGCTGAAGGGGAGCGCTCTTCTATGGTGGAAGACGCTCCTACCACAACTGAACATGGTCGTCGAAAACATGTCATGGGAATTGTTCGAGGAGCAGTTTCAGGATAGGTATTTGTTAGAGGAATTCATTGAGTGTTATCTCAATGAGTTCAACGCATTGTGACAGGGTGTTCGTATGATGCCCGAGTATGAGGCCCGGTTCATGGAGTTTCTTAGGTATGCTCCACATATGAACACCGAGAAGCTCAAGGTCAACAAGTTTGTGTTCGATCTTAACGTCGGCATTCATGCAAAAGTGAGGATCTTAATGCCTTAGAAGTTGCACGATGCAGTCCAGAAGGCGCTCATAGCTGAGGAAGAGCTTATCAGTGGGGGTCAGGGCAGGACTCCTACGAGATCGACGTGACAGGTGACATCTGGTGCGCAATAGAATCATACACTAGCTAGACATTCATCAAGGTTTCGAGGTACTCTGAGAGGATCCACGTTCATGACACCCCAACGACTGTCACCTCAACAGCGGACTCCCTACAAAGGACTACACCACCAAAAGCAACGTCGTCCGCAATAGCAGCATTTCTACATGTTCAGTAGAATAGACCAGGTTTTCAGACTTGTAGGCCTGCAACTTCTACTTCATGGAATAGGAGCACTGAACCGAAGATCAGATGTTGGACATGTGGAGAGCCACATTACCAGCGTGAATGTTTGGTTGAGAGGGACAGAGCAGTCAAGTCAGCTGAAAACACTACAGTAGGATATTTGGGAAAGGACTACTGGATTCATGCAACAGTGAATAACCGCCAGGCCGAGCACCACTCTACTATGCTCGAGAGGTCAGGTACCATCGCTAACCAGACCTTTAGTATTTTGATACATCTCGGTGCTATAGAGAGTTTTATTTCTGGTGCAGCGCTAAAAAGAATTAAGGTAAAGGCAGTCAAATAGGACGAATTTAGCTATGTGTTAATGGCTTTGGGTGCCAAGAAGAAGGTTGGAGGAAAGGTTATGGATTGTAGCCTTAACATGAGAGATTTTTCAATGAAGGCCAACATGTACGTCATGATCTTAGGATCTTATGACGTCGTGATCAGTATGGAATGGTTGGAATCGCATGATGTGATACTCAAATGTAAGACAAAATGGTTGAGTTTCAAAGATGATGAGGGATAGAGACGAGTGATTGTAGGAACAAACCAAGGAGTTTCCTTAAGGTTCATTTCTTCCCTACAGCTACGGAAGAACATGCGCAAAGGATGCAAGCTATATGAAATCTTAGTGTTGAACGACAAGGGAATGGTGGAAGGATTAGAAACCCTTATGATAGTAAGAGAGTTTGCGGACATGTTCCCAGAAGAGTTACCAAGTTTTTCGCCCGAAACAGAATTGGATTTTACAATCGACGTGAAACCTGGAACTGAACCGATAGAGAGAACGTCTTATCGGATGTCAACACCTAAGTTACAAGAGTTGAAAATGCAACTAAAGAAGTTGTTGGACCTGGGACTTATACGTTGAAGTGTTTTGCGTTGGGGTGAACCTGTTATTTTCATACGGAAGAAGGATGGGTCGTGGAAACTCTATATTGACTATTATCAATTGAACAAGGCAACGATCAAGAACCAGTATCCGTTGCCAAGAATAGACGATTTGTTTTACCAAATGAAAGGCGCGACGGTGTTTTCAAAGATCGACTTGAGATCAGGTTATCACCAGTTACGAATCAAAGAGGAAGACATTCCTAAGACCACATTCAAGATGAGGTTTGGGCATTACGAGTTTATCATTTTACCGTTTGGATTAATAAACACCCCAGGGGTATTCATGAGCTTGATGAATGGGGTGTTTTGTGAATACTTGGACAAGTTTGTTCAAGTATTCATTGATGACATATTGATATATTCTCGAACGATGGAAGAACATGACGAACATTTGCGCTTGGTACTACAATGTTTACAAGAAAAAACGTTATATGGGAAACTATCGAAATGCTCTTTTTATCAATCGAGGATTCATTATTTAGGGCATGTTATCTTTGGCGAAGGCATCGTTGTGGATCCAACGAAGGTAGAGGCTATTATGGAATGGCCTATGCCAACGAACATTCCAGAGGTAAGTAGCTTTATGGGTTTAGCAGGATATTATCGACGGTTCATCGAAGGTTTTTTGAAGATAGAAAATTCAGTCACTTAATTGCAAAAGAAAAACAAGAAGTTTGTTTGAACCGAGAAATGCACGGAAGCATTTCGAAGGCTCAAGGATATGCTGACAATAGCGTCGATACTAAAATTCCCCGACATGGACGAGGACTTATTGGTATGCACATACGCATCCAATGAAGGCTTAGGCGGAGTCTTGATGTAAGACGGTCGAGTGATCGCTTACATCTCAATGAAATTAAGAAAGCATGGAGAGAACTAAGCAACGCATGATTTGGAGTTAATGGCCATTGTGAATGCCCTGAGAGTGTGGAGACACTATATGATTTAATACACATTGTGCAAGTAAATCTAAAGAGTGATTTAATACACATTGTGCAAGTAAATACCAAATTAGAAATTAAAATAAGAAAGGAATAAAGCATACAAGAATGTGTAAGCATAGAAAGGTATCTAGAGTCTAGTCTAACTAGAGAACACTCATATTTTAACTCAACTCCGTTTTAGAAAGGCGTCAATCATAAATGGGAAATATAGGGAGAAATAGGAGTGATTTTAGGAGCGCCTTTAGGATGGGTGAGGGAATTCGACATTTAATTAAATTAAATTGTGCATTTATTGGTGCAACCAAGGGAACGGGTGACAGGTGTATGGGTGAATAATTCCTAATTAATTTTTTTTTTAAATTAATTAAATGTGCAAATGGCAAGTTGTTACTAAGTAAATTCTATAAAAAAAATATCTAAGAGCACGAATGGATCACACAGGTTATGAGTAAGGTTATGTTGCATAAATTTTGATTGGTTTTACTTGTGAGAGTTCGGATACCCGGCTTGAGAGAGAGAGTGGTGGCTCTACCTTGTGAGGCGCGCTGGGAGCTAGAGGATTCGGGTTGTGTTTGTGTGTGGCCCTTTTGTGGCTCGGGGGATAAGGGGGAATAAGAGTACCCCTAGTGTTGGTTGGGAGGTATCGGTGAAGTCTCAATGGTTAGCAAGTGGATGAGGAAAGGGAACTTATGTCGCCAAGGATCGTCATCAAGCTTATCTTCGTCGGTCGCGGTATTTTCATTTGAATTTGCATTATATTAAGTTTTTTATTGTGTATATGGTTTTTGGAATTAGTCTAGTGATTGATGGCCTTGCGAAGCCGTGTCACTGTCGAATGCTTCTTATGCGACTTTATATCTTTTGCATCCTTGGCGATTTATTAAATCTCTGTGTGTTGATGTGTGTTGATCTCTGAGTTATTTTCTCTGCATATTTTTTTTAAAATCTTTGAGTTCTCTCCCTTAGCAATTTTATACATTTATTCTCAGCCTTTTTATGAAGAGACCCAAGCTCGTATCCTACCTCCGTTGCTACCGATTTTATAAATTTATGCTCAACGTTTTTATACATTTATCCATGCGTTTTGTGGAGAGTCTTGAGCTTTATGCGTCCTTCAATGTTCATCGTTTTATACATTTATCCCTACGTTTTTTTGGATATTCCTGAGCCTTAGGCTTCCTTCAATGCTCAGCAGGTTTTTTTTTATACATTTATCCTTGTGTTTTTGTGGAGAGTCCTGAGCTCTATGCATCTTTCAATGATCAGCGTTGTTGTACATTTATTCCCTACATTTTGTGGATATCCCTAAGGCTATGTGTTTCCTTCTCTTGCCCAGCGCGTTTGGGCGTCTTCTTCTCTGCTTTTAGCGAGCCAAGGGCTCTGCGTCTCCACCCTCTTGCCCAGCGAATACCATCTTAATTCTCTGCGATTTTTCATAGTGCCTCTTTGCGATTTTCCACATAATATTCAGCGTATTTACTTAATTTTTTTCTCTGCAATTTTGGTTTGCATTCAGCAAATTTAAACCCTTAGATTTTCTTTGGGATTTTGGGTTGCACTCAGCGAATTTAACCCTTAAATTTTATTCCATGAGTGGATCGTCGGTGTTGTGGGAGCCTCGTTCTGACCTGTAGAATAGAAACACTCAAATCGATTATTATAATGAGAGAGACAAATGGGGATGTTATGGCAATTAATAACAGTTGACTCAGGCAGGCAATTTGTGTTTGTTGAAATATTCGTTCATTTTAAGAACGTAAATATTGTGAGTCCTAGCCTCTTCCTTACGTAGTTGACTGCTCTAGGGAGGACATATTCACATGCACTCTCTCTCAACGCGGAATTCCTCTACATTGACGTGTTGAGATGCCCTAAATCTAAGTGCATTTTGACCTACCCTCACGGTGTTCACATCAGTAGTTTTCATGACAGAAGGTAATGTTCTCCCTCAGCGAATCTAACCACGGGATATCTTTGCGATTTTGTTGCCCCCGCGTTGCTTGCTTTTCGCCCAGCATGTGATATTTCTCCCTGGCAACTTCCTCTTTAATGGCTCAGGGTTTTTCCCTTTGGAGATATTTGCATTTTCATGTAACCTCTACGATTTTTATGGAGTTTATACCCTTTGCGAATTGATAAGATCTATGCGCCTTAAAACACTTTCCCAACGGATTTTTAGCTCTCTAAGTTTTGGGGAGTCATCACTTTGCGTCCATCTAAACTGGACTGAGTTGTACCTTGTGTTCCCTGCAACGGTCTGGCCAAGGAGGCCATTTTTCCCTTGTCATTTTATAGAATGTGTAATTATTCGTGCTCTGCGCATTGGAGTTTTTGTGTTCTGAAATTTTCATTTCACCACTTCTTATTTTTCAGTTCTCTGGTAAATCATTACTTTAAGGTTTAGATAATTCCATCTTGTAGGAATAAAAGTTACTAGTATCCTCCAAGGGATATGTTTATATTCTTTGTTTATTACATAGATATTGAGGATATTTTAAATTGCAAAAATAACCCTTCTCTATTTTAATATTGGATATAATTATAAGATGGATAAGTGCAAAATCTAGTTATGGCTCACACTAACTAATTTGGAACTTGGTATTTAGTTGGTGAGTTATTTAAGTTGAATACCTATTGTCAATGCTCTAGAATTGAGTCAATTGTGAATTGGGTAGAGTTACCTCATTGGCAGAGTAATGAGAAAACTAGTACTAGTGAAGGAAGATTTGCCCTATAGGTTGGGAATTGTGACCTTGTCATGTGAGAATGAATTGTGGCTTATAAATTATATTTATGATGGTTTAGAATTAGCTTTTTCTTGCGATTTTATTATAATGATTGACATATAATTGATTAAGCATCCATGATCTCTTGCACCATTTAATTTAAAGTGGCGCCATTTAATTTAAAGTGACTACTCTTGTGTCTTGGAAATTATGTGGATGTATGATTGATTTAGCAATTAGTTCAAATACTTGCGCGTCATGAATAATGTTGATGTATGACRAGATGTGTAATAATTTACTCTTGCGTCCATTAAATTGATGTATGATTGATTGAGAAGATAGATTTTGTTGCGCCATGAAATAAATCAATAGTTTTCCCTTGCGCAATGAATATTTAAAGTTTGATGAATGATTAAGTTATTAGTTTACTTGCGCCATGAATTTAATATTGATGTATGATTAGTTAAGTAGTTAAACATCCTTGCACCATGAAAATAAGTTTGAGAATACTCTTGCACCATTTATTATGTTGATGTATGATTGTTTAAAGTTTATTTACTCTTGAGTTATTTATTGT
>JASDQU010011718.1:119555-131653 GCA_032191745.1 Picea mariana | reverse complement strand
GTCATACATCAACATTATTCATGACGCGCAAGTATTTGAACTAATTGCTAAATCAATCATACATCCACATAATTTCCAAGACACAAGAGTAGTCACTTTAAATTAAATGGCGCCACTTTAAATTAAATGGTGCAAGAGATCATGGATGCTTAATCAATTATATGTCAATCATTATAATAAAATCGCAAGAAAAAGCTAATTCTAAACCATCATAAATATAATTTATAAGCCACAATTCATTCTCACATGACAAGGTCACAATTCCCAACCTATAGGGCAAATCTTCCTTCACTAGTACTAGTTTTCTCATTACTCTGCCAATGAGGTAACTCTACCCAATTCACAATTGACTCAATTCTAGAGCATTGACAATAGGTATTCAACTTAAATAACTCACCAACTAAATACCAAGTTCCAAATTAGTTAGTGTGAGCCATAACTAGATTTTGCAATTATATCCAATATTAAAATAGAGAAGGGTTATTTTTGCAATTTAAAATATCCTCAATATCTATGTAATAAACAAAGAATATAAAAATATCCCTTGGAGGATACTAGTAACTTTTATTCCTACAAGATGGAATTATCTAAACCTTAAAGTAATGATTTACTAGAGAACTGAAAAATAAGAAGTGGTGAAATGAAAATTTCAGAACACAAAAACTCCAATGCACAGAGCACAAATAACTAAACATTCTATAAAATGACAAGGGAAAAATGGCCTCCTTAGCCAGGCCGTCGCAGGGAACACAGGGTACAACTCAGTCCAGTTTAGATGGACACATAGCGATGACTCCCAAAAACTTAGAGAGTTAAAAATCCGTTGGGAAAGTGATTAAGGCACATAGATCTTATCGATTCGCAGGGGGATAAAGTCCATCAAAATCGTAGAGGTTACATGAAAATGCAAATATCTCTAAAGGGAAAAACACCGAGCCATTAAAGAGGAAGTCGCCATGGAAAAATCTCACATGCTGGGCGAGGAACAAGCAACGCGGGGGCAAAAAAATCGCAGAGATATCCCGTGGTTAGATTCGCTGAGGGAAAACATAACCTTCTGTCATGAAAACTATTGATGTGAACACCGTGAGGGCAGGTCAAAATTCACTTAGATTATTGTTGTGGGCGGGCCACATTATCTTGTATTCCATTGTAGGGCCTGGTTTAGAAAGCGGTTAAGTTGGGTGGAGAAAACACATGGGTTAAAGCATCTCAACACGTCAATGTAGAGGAATTTCGCGTTGAGGGAGAGTGCATGTGAATCCGTCCTCCCTAGAGAAGTCAACTACGTAAGTAAGAAGAGAGGACTCACAATATTTACGTTCTTAAAATGAACGAATATTTCAGCAAACACAAATCGCCTGCCTGAGTCGACTGTTATTAATAGCCATAACATCCCCATTTGTCTCTCTCGTTATAATAATCGATTTCAGGGTTTCTATTCTACAGGTCAGGACGAGGGTCCCACAACACCGACGATCTACTCATGGAATAAAATTTAAGGGTTAAATTCGCCGAGTGCAACCCAAAATCCCAAAGAAAATCTAAGGGTTTAAATTTGCTGAATGCAAACCAAAATCGCAGAGAAAAAAACTAAGTAAATACGCTGAGTATTATGTGGAAAATCGCAGAGAAGCACCATGAAAAATCACAGAGAATTAAGATGGTATTCGCTGGGCAAGAGGGTGGAGACACAGAGCCCTTGGCTCGCTAAACGCAGAGAAGAAGACGCCCAAACGCGCTGGGCAAGAGAAGGAAACACATAGCCTTAGGGATCTCCACAAAATGTAGGGAATAAATGTACAACAGCGCTAATCATTGAAAGAAGCATAGAGCTCAGGACTCTCCACAAAAACACAGGGATAAATGTATAAAAAAAAACCCGCTGAGCATTGAAGAAAACATAAAGCTCAGGAATATCCAAAAAAACGTAGGGATAAATGTATAAAATGATGAACATTGAAGGAAGCATAAAGCTCAAGACTCTCCACAAAACGCAGGGATAAATGTATAAAAATGCTGAGCATAAATTTATAAAATCGGTAGCAACAGAGGTAGGATCCGAGCTTGGGTCTCTTCATAAAAAGGCTGAGAATAAATGTATAAAATTGCTAAGGGAGAGAACTCAAAGATTTAAAAAAAAAAGATGCAGAGAAAAGAACAAAGTAGAGATTTAATAAATCGCCAAGGATGCAAAAGATATAAAGTTGCATAGGAAGCATTCGACAGTCACATGGCTTCGCAAGACCATCAATCACTAGACTAATTCCAAAAACCATGTACACAATAAAAATTTAATATAATGCAAATTCAAATGAAAATACGGTGACCGACGAAGATAGGCTTGATGACGATCCTTGGCGACAGACGTTCCCTTTCCTTGTCCACTTGCTAACCATTCAGACTTCACCGATACCTCCCAACCAACGCTAGACGTACTCTTCTTCCCCCTTAGCCCCAGAGCCACAAAGGGGCCACACACAAACACAACCCGAATCCTCTAGCTCCCAGCTCGCCTCGGAAGTTAGAGCCACCACTCTCTCTTTCAAGCTGGGTATCCAAAATCTCACAAGTAAAACCAATCAAAATTTCTACAACATAACCTTACTCATAACCCGTGTGATCCATTCCTCCTCTTAGCCATTTTTTTTATACAATTTACTTAGTAACAACTTGCCATTTTCACATTTAATTATTTAAAAAGAAAAAATTAATTAGGAATTATTCACCCATATACTTGTCATCCGTTCCCTTGGTTGCACCAATAAATGCACAATTTAATTTAATTAAATTTCGAATTCCCTCACCCATCCTAAAGGCGCTCCTAAGTTAAAATAGGAGTGTTCTCTAGTTAGACTACACTCTAGATACTTTTCTATGCTTATACATTCTTGTATGCTTTATTCCTTTCTTATTTTAATTTCTAATTTGGTATTTACTTGCACAATGTGTATTAAATCACTCTTTAGATTTACTTGCACAATGTGTATTAAATCAGGTAGTGTCTCCACACTCTCAGGGCATACACAATCTAAGGTACAAGTTAATTTTGATATTCCTGTATTTGAAGGTCAGATTGATGCAAATGAATTGGAAAAATGGTTAAATTTGCTAGAAGGTTATTTCTCTGTTCACAATTTTTTTGACAGAGAAAAGATCACCTTTGCGCTCCTTAAGGCTTTCCCCCATGTCAAACATTGGTGGGAAACTCACTGGGAGAAAAATTCCACAGAGGAGTTTGGAATATTTGGGGCCGAGCCCACTTGAGATTTTTTTATGGATGCGGTCAAGGAGCAATATTACCCTGTGGGAAACTATGATGACCAGTACATGAGATGGACCACGCTGCATAAAAAGTAGGACTAAATAGTGCAAGAGTTCACAAATACCTTCCATACCTTGTGCACCAAGTTGGGTATCAAAGACTCTGAGCGACATTTGTTTCTGAAATACTGCAGGACTCTACACATGTACATCCAAACTGAAATGGATTTTCTGGACATCTCATCACTGGGAGCCGTTTATAGATATGCTATCAAAATCAAGCATAAATTTAAGCAATAGAACACACGAGATTTCAGGTCTCCAAATCCACAACAACCAAAGTATGTTAAAGGAAACCCTAACTCATAGAACAATCAACATCAAGACAATCAGTCCAAGCCACATGGAAAGAAGGGTAATGATAAGATGAAGGACAATGGGAAGTGGTGTGACTTCCAAAAAATCCCTTGGCACAACACGGATGAATATCGTTCAAAACAATCATTGGTGGCCGAGCTCAAAGAAACAGAGCCGAGCCCCGAATCAGACTTCGATTCATACAATAATAAAATGAGACAGATAATTGATGCAAAATCCACTGCTATTGTCGTGACTGCAACAATCCAACCAGAAGAACCAGAGGATCCTGAGGAGGGGGAGTGCCTTTTGCATTCATTGATGTGGGTGAAGGGGACCCCGTTGCATTTTATTGTTGATAGAGGAAACCAGAAGAACCTTATCTCAGTAGAGGTTGTCAAACATTTGGATTTGCTGACAACGCCACACCCGTAGCCATATATCGGATGGCTCCGCCAGGGATGAGATCTTCATGTAAGCCAATAGTGCCGCCTGTCATACAACATCAAGGCTTTCAAGGATGAGGTACTGCACGATGTTTCCCCACTGGAATTCTGCGATGTTCTGTTAGGCCAACCATCTATGTGGAGGCATCATGCTGTTTATGAGTCTCGACCCCGTAGCGTCATTGTTACTATGGGGGTCATACCTATAGGATAAAGGTAGTTCCGACTAATGTACCGCCAAAATAGTGCCACAAAGTAATCTTTCATACCACAAAGTTTAGCCTCTTCACAACCTGCTCAGAAGAGAAGGACACTGCAACCACTGCAGCTTCGGCCCAAGACCCTTCTATCTAACAAGATAAGATTGACAAGATTGTAGAAGAGCACCCAAATATTCCTACTACACCTACGGGGGTACCTGCACACTGCCCAGTCAAACAAAGTTATGATAAATCCCTTCATGTTCTTCATGCTGCATCTTCACCGATAGAGTGCTCCCACACTCCGACAGATAATGCAGCCAGATTGGTTAAATAGATCCAACCCTTCCAACAATAGGTTCATAACAACCTTCAACAAGCTAAGCATGAAAACTTCTTCAGTAAGGCTAGCAACTCACCAAGGTTCAAATTCAACTAAAGCTTCCCCGAGGATTTCACGCAATGGAGACCATTGCTTCCTAAGGGGGGATAATTGATTTGTTGAAGTTTTAAGTAGGTTCGAAAGATATTCTTATTGTATTTGATCAAGTTAAAAACCTAAAAGAATAATGATAAATCATATTTGTAAAGTTGGCCCCATTGATCCCTTACAAAAGGAAAACACAAAGTAGAAAGTGACAACTGTACAAGTTGGCCTTGACCAAGTTAAAAAAGGATGGTTCATTCACTGTATAAAGGAGGCTATACGCCTCATTTAGGTGACATAACACAAGTTATCTCAAGGAAAAGTTCGCTAGCCTTAGAAGAAGACACATCAACAAAAGAAGGGTGTATTTGGGAAGACATTTGATTATCTCCTGAAGGATCTATCTGAGGGAAGTGGTGCGCTACCCTACTGTAGCTAGGGTTTATGGTTTATCTTGTGTATATATTAAATTCTGGCATATCTCTCTTGAAGAGAGCATTGTATTGACATTGTACTTGGTTGATGAATCTATATTGAAGAAGTTTTGCTGGGTTTTCTTCCCCAAGAGGGTTTCCAAGGATAAATCTTTGTGTATACTATGAATGTCTTTCTTTTAGTGATTCTCATGCAGTTAATATTCTAATGAATTAAAGATTAAAGAATTTTGAATACTCCTAACTGCGAAAGCAAAATCTCAACATGGTATTAGAGCCACCCTAAAAGAATCTATTTTCATAGTCTAGAGGAACTCATTGGGAAATATAAGACCACAAAAATGCTCGTGGCCAAGTCTAGCGCACCTTTTCCACGAATCAATTTTGCAGTTTGACAAGTTTTGGAAAATTAAGGTTTTCGCATGAAACTTTGGGTGATGACATCACCCACTTTCTAAAGGATGTTGGATAATATAAATACACCAAGGAGGTCGCCCAAGGAGGGAATATCTTTTCCCCGGATCAGATCTATAAAATTCGAAAGTTGAAAAATTAGGGTTTCCTCATGAAACCGTAGGTCAAGACGTTTGGGCATCTAATGGCTGAAGCTGGAGTAGATGTTTGAAGAAAGGAGGTCGCCTTGGCATAACACACTCACTGGTAAGGTCAAAATTCATTTTTTGAAGATTTCAATTTTCGTCATATTTTTCAAGATCCCAAGGCAAAATGACTTCTAGCACCAAGCTTGATGAGAATCTTGAGGGTTTTGATAACTTCCAAGCATGGAAATATAGAGTGATTCTCATTCTATAATAAAATAATCTAGAAGGTTTCATTGAAAAATAAGTTGAAGAGCTAGAGGGAGATAAAGCTAAGACAAAGCACAAAAAGAACCTGGTTAAAGCAAAGAGGATTATTGCAGATTCTATCAAGTATCACTTAATCCCTCATGTCTCATCATTGAAGACTCCAAAGAATATGTTTGATGCTTTGGAGAATCTTGAGGGTGATGATAACTCCAAGCATGGAAATATAGAGTGATGCTCATTCTAGAAGAAAATGATCTAGAAGGTTTCATTGAAAAAGAAGTTGAAGAGCCTAAGGGAGATGAAGCTAAAGAAAAAAACAAAAAGAACCTGGTTAAAGCAAAGAGGATTATTGTAGATTCTATCAAGGATCACTTAATCCCTCATGTATCATCATTGAAGACTCCAAAGTAGATGTTTGATGCTTTAAATTGACTATATGAAGGAAAAAATATCAACTGAAACATGACTTTGAGGACACAACTTAAGAATGTGAAGATGCAGAATTCATAAACCATTTAATCCTACTTTACGAGAGTTTCTCAAATCAAAGAACAAATTGAAGCCATTGGAGACACAGTTGAAGAAGCCGAGCTAGTAATGACTACATTGAATGGTCTCCCAAAGTCTTGGAAATCATTTATTCAAGGAATCTATTCCAGAAGAAAGCTAACAAAGTTTAGCAGGCTATGGGAAGATTGCACTAAAGAAGAAGCTAGACTGGCAGCAAGAGAAGAAAAGTTGGGTGATGATGAAAATCAAGCACTAGAAGCAGATACAAGAAAGGGAAAGACTAGAAAATAGGTTCATCCCCACAGGAAGTTTCAAAGGTCACAAAAGACACAAAAGACTCAAAAAGATTATTCAAGTTACAAATGCTATAGCTACCAGAAGATGAGACACATTGCAAGAGAATGTCCTCATGTAAAAGATCAGATCAAAAAAGGAAAGTATAAAAGACATCATGCTCATGTCGCAGAAGATGATGAACCTGCTTAGAAAAGAACAAAAGAATATGATTCAAGTGAAGAATATGTTTTGATATCAACTCTTACAGGGTAAATCACTCATGGATGTGGCACATGGCTTGTTGATAGTGGTGCTTCTAAGTACATGACCTTTTACAATGATTCTCTTTCAAATCTGGTTCAGAAGGATTCACCTCATAAGGTAAAGCTCGATGATGACTATCAGTATCCCATTAAAGGGGTAGGAGAATCCTCCTACATGTTGGATTCGAGAAAGCCTATGAAGATGAAAGATTTTTTGTATGTGCCTAGTTTGAAGAGGAATCTCCTTTCTATCTCAAAATTGGATGAGAAAGGATTCAAAGTTTCTTTCGTTGATGGTGAATTTCTTATGTGGAGAAGAGAAAATTCTATTGATGATGCTATTTTGATTGGTGTTCAAGAAGGTCTATACAACTTAAAGTGACTCTTAGATTCAACATTAGTTCACAATACAATAAACCCGAGTGAGCTATGACATAGAAGACTTGCTCACATACATTACAAAGCATTACTGATCATGAGCAAGATGGTGACAGGTTTTCCAGAGATTTAGGTGAGTCATGTTGATATTATGGTAGCTGCGGGAGGTATTAACCTCCATGTGTAACCTTTGGCTAGAATAGAATATTTTGGAAGCAAGTGAAACCCTAAACAGATGTGTAAAAGCCCTAGAAGACAAGTCGACTCAGTAGACTAAATAATATAAATGTATTATCTTCCAGAAAGACAAGTCGACCCAGATAGGTGACAAGAAGCACTATAAATAGAAGGTGCTGTAGCTCATTTGTACAAACACTTCACTCACTCTCTTAGAAAGGTATAACAAAAGTTTAGAGTTGCAGTTTTAAGAAAGGAAGGTGCATCTTCTGGGGTGATTCTTGGTCTCTCTGTCTCTAGCACTATCTAGCCTAAGACATGCACCCTACCTTAGGTATCTCTTGGTGGTATTCTTGGGAAGAAGTGTAATTGCAATTGCTCCAGTTGAGTATTGTTCTTTTTCTGTGGTTGTGGAGACTCTCTCTCTTGTGAAATACCCTTGGAGAAGGTGCACTCTCCTTGTCTTGTGTTGTTGCTGCAGTTGGATTGTGTTTTCTATTTCCATCTCATGCTACTGTTGCAGCCATGGTTTATCTGTTGGTTCTAGTGTGGCTTTCTAGAATCATTCTATCTAGCAAAGGTTAAGGTGTTCGGGGGTGGCTGTATGCCTATGTTTGGGTGACAAAAATGATATTGTATATGGTTAAAACAAGTACATCATATGTTTTAACTGGTTATGGTCCCACACTACCTTTAGAATAGTTTCTCTGCTGGAAGGTAGATCAACAGTTCTTTGTCAAGCTCGTTGTAGCACCAGTTGCAGCTACAACTAGGGTTTCTGATTTTGCAGTTGCAACAAACCCCAACCTAATTCTTTGGGCAATTTAAGAAAAATGTTTGGCACAATTTTTTGGTATTCTAGTGCACCCTAGCCTAGCGCACCCTCTGATGTCCTCAACCAGCATAAACATCAAGTTTGAGTTCTTAGTCAAAGTTAAAGTCAAAGTTGACTGGTCCAAGCCAAAGGTTGACTTTTGGTCCAAATTGATTTTGTGGTCAAGTTGAAATTTCAGGGTTTCTGGCTTGTTCTAATCGTTGAACCTTTTTGATTCAGTTTCTAGCCTTGTCTTGCCAAGATGGTGTCTAGTTTCAGATTAGAATACAATCTGAACGATGCTACAAATTCAAAGTTATGCACTTGTATATGCTTTTCAAGTTATATCATCCAACAAAGCGTGAGTGTGTTTGCAAGGGATGTACCAGAGATATTTTCCAATCAGTGATATTGGATTTAGTAGATTCAGAGGAACAAGTGAACCCTCCCTAGCAATTGAGGCTCCAAGTTCCAGGTTTGAATGATCAAATAGTTAAGATTCAATTTGCACATATCAAGTTTGATAGTTGCTACAGTACAAGTAAACACTATAGTTGTGACAACAATCTTTGAAAGTTTCTATTACTGCTAGGTATACTTGGTTGCATGTAATTACTATTGATATAGATGCTTATTTCAATTCTTTGCAAAATGAACTAACATCTCCTCTAGGATATATTTCTTGTTTTTCTCCCGGGCAAGTCACCTTGGTAATTCTATGATGACTACCATCCTTGTTACCATAGATATGTTCTTATGAAAATGCTATTAGAAATACTTTTTCTCTTGCTGTTCTTGTTCTACGTAGGTCACATGCGATAGATCTGAGAAGGAGCTACAATGATAGTTGAAACATGGAGTAGATGACTCCATTAACTGGTGAGGCAAGTGATCTCACCAAGTACCAATTCTAAAGGAAGCGTGTAAAGAAAAATGAGTTTTTGGACATCATTCACTCAGATACAATTGATGAAGTATTTAGCAAATCCCAAGAATTCAAAGGTGAAGTGGAAAACCTGACAGAAAAGAAAATCAAGATCTGATGATGGAGGAGAATACACCTCCAAGGAGCTCATTGCCTTGTATAAAGTAGTTAGGATTAGGAGGGATATAATTGTCCCACATAATCCTCAACATAATGGTGTGGCAGAAAAAAGAATAGATCCATTGAAGAATATGTTAAGGAAATAATGTATGACCAAGATCTATCCATGTTTCTATGGGGAGAAGCAGCTATGACAACCATATATGTTCAAAATAGAAGTCCTCATCGTTTATTGAAGAACATGACTCTAGAAGAATATTTCTCTGGAAAGAAGCCAAGTGTTGAACACTTGAGGATCTTTAACTACCCTATCTATATTCATGTTCCCAAGGACAAAAGAAAGAAGTTGGAACCTTCAGGAAAGAAGGGAATATTCATTGGATATAGTGAGTCATCAAAATCTTACAGAATCTATGTCCCAGGTCAATAGAAAGTTTAAATCAATAAGGACGTGACTTTTGATGAGAATATTTCCTTCAGGAAATATATAGAAGATTCCATGGATTCCAACGATAAAGAAGAACATGAAGGTCCCAAGGAAGAAACTACATGTTCTCCATAATATCCCAATGAAGAACTTGTAGAATTAGTTATTGTATATGAGACCAAAAAATGACCAACATGGTTCGAATCCACCCTACAAGAAGCAGAAGGAGATAAAGCTCCCAATGGCACTTTCAGGGAAAGCAACATGCCCAAAATATTCTCTAGGTATGTGACACTCATGACAAGTCTTGCTAATGTAGAAACTTCCATCTTTGAAGAAGTCAAGAAGAAAGAATGGAAGGAAGCTATGATGGAAGAATATCAATCCATCATGATGTATGAGAATTTGTGCTTAGACCCGAAGGAAAGTCTATAAATGGGTTTACACGATAAAGCATGCAGTATCAATAAATACAAGGCAAGATTCATGGCTATAGTGCTCTCCCAGCAGGAGGAAGAAGAATATGATGAGATGTTTGCTCGAGTTGCCAGATAAACCTCTATTAGAGCCATCATATCTCTTCCAACATCCATGGGTTGGAATTTACATCAGATGGATGTAAAGACTGCTTTTATCAATGGAGTAATTGAGGAAGAAGTATACATAGAAAAACCTCAAGGTTTTGAGGTACACTTGAGAGAAACCCATGCATGCAGATTAAAGAAGGCCTTGTATGGACTCAAGCAAGCTCCAAGAGCTTGGTATGCACAAATTGACAATTACTTGACGAGACTTGGATTTTCCAAGAGTTATGCTGATCCAAACCTTTATTACAAGGTTGTGAATGATGCACCTATGATCTTGGTACTATATGTTGATGATTGTTTTCTAACAGAGGCAGAGCCTCTCATTATTCAAGGTAAGAGGGAGTTAGCCTCTAAATTCAATATGAAAGATATTAGTCCCATGCATTATTATTTGAGACTAGAAGTATGGCAGAAGCATGGTGAAATATTATTGGGGCAAGGGAAGTATGTTGTAAAGATACTTTATAATTTTGGGATGATGGCTTGAAAATCCATGGAAACTCCGATGGTGACATTTACTTTGCTGTGAACACATTGAGCCAGTTTTAGGTGGAACCTATACATGAACATTGGATAGATGCAAAGAACATTTTGAGATATCTTCGTGGGATGCTAAATTATGGTTTGAGATATAACTCAAAGAATGACGTACAACTGCATGGATTTACTGATTCGGATTGGGCAGGGAGTGCATATGAGATAAAGAGTAATGCTGGTATATGTTTCAGTTTGGGCTTTGCTATGATATCATGGGCTAGAAGGAAACAGAAGTCCGTTGCACTCAACACTGTAGAAGCAGAGTATATTGCAACTTGTGATGCTTGTACAAAAGCAGTATGGCTCTGCCAATTGATTTCTAGACTATTTGATCAGGTGCTGGATTCGACTGTGATATATTGTGATAATCAGAGTTGTGTGAAGGTTTCAAAGAACCCCGTGTTCCATGACATGTCGAAGCACATTGCGATCAAGTTCTATTTTATCCATGATAAACTCCAGAAGGGAGAAGTGATTCTCTAGTACATGTCCACCGATGAGCAGATAACTGATATTTTGACGAAGCCTTTGTCCAAGATAAAGTTTGCATACTTATGGGACAAGTTGAGACTTGTGGATATAACTCCCTTAGTTGAAAGGGAGGTGGTGAATTCCTTGATTGGGAGGGAGTGCTAATATATGGCATCATGGATAGTCATTGTGTTGGTGGATATACATTCTCCAGGTGGAGAATGGCCTAGGCAGAAAAAATTTGTAATGGCCCCTTCGTTACGACTAGGAAAGCGAAGCACAAAAGGGTAAATTTTTTTATTTAAGCATTATGAATTAACATTAGCACATAAATTGCAATATCACCTAATCAATGTCATCATAATAAAATAATTACGAGCGACTCATCGTCGTAATCCATAACGACGTAACCAACAAATCAGTCAAAATTAGTAATGACACATAATTAACACATCATCGCATTAGATAACAACACAAAATCAATAAGTATCATACATGGCGATGCAATATCAACTCATCACATAAAGATAACACGGAGAAACTAGCTGTCCTATCTATCTTGCAAGTTTAGGACCTTTGTAAGGTAGCTAGAGAGGTAGTGGTGGGGCCCAGAGGGCCCATAGTGATAATAGTGGAGGTCATTCAATGTAAGGTGGACTAGGTCCACTATATTATT
>JASDQU010011718.1:82349-112123 GCA_032191745.1 Picea mariana | reverse complement strand
ATGATAGACAAAACCTGGACATTTACTTGGTTGTAATCTTCTATTTGGAGACTCCATGATTAAAGACTCCACTGGGGAGGATTCGGTTGACAAAAGATGAAGGAGTTGAATTTCAAATCCAGGTACCAGTTCATTAGTCTACATCGCGAACTGTTGTATTTATTTATCAACTCTTTCGTGCTTTTCCCTTCGCGTGTAAGGAGAATTATTTTTTGCTTTGTATATTCAGAAAATCATCATCCTTCTTGTATATATCCGTCTTTAGAAGAGGAAACCCTGCAGCCCTGCATTATAGATGTAGATTCGGTAGCTTTACCTCAGCCCATTCATAAAGATGATCATTGTATTTCTTTTCCTTTAGAATTTGATCAGCCATGTGACCATGAAAAAATAGAAATTGTTTTAAAACCATTTCAGATCTCAGCCCCTCTTGCCATAATTTCTGAACCTTGTCAACAACTTACCATCTCTCATGATCAGCCCATAAACTTTCAAGTTAAGATCCGTATGAAGATGTTCAAGCCTTTAAAGCTACCTCTTCTTCTTCATCCTTATCCTGATGACTGTTATGAATATCTTCCTTGGTTTTTCGGAGAAAATCAAGCTTCAACTGAGAGACACTTGGAATCCTTTTTGGATTTTGTTGATCATTTTCAGATTGTTCATGAAGATGTGATCATGAGATATTTTTCTAAATCTTTGATTAGAGATGCTACTGTATGGTTTAAGGGTCTGAGAGATGATTCAATTGGCTCTTTGATTGAGTTCTCTAATGCTTTCCTGAAGTATTGGGGTGAGTACAAATATTTAGATTCATACCTTGTTGATTTCTATGCTTTGAAACGAGAACAGGATGAAGCCTTGCCTGTTTTCAACAAAAGGTTCTATTGTATTTATCATGACATGCCTTTGGAAATCCGGCCTACAGAGATAGTTTCCATGTTGTACTATGTTATGGCTCAACATTCAGATTTATCTCTTCTTCTGCTAGAAAGGAAGTCTTCATCCTTAACTCAGTTGTTTGAAGACACTCAAGAGGTAGTGGAGAACATTTGTGCATCCAGGTGGATTAGAATATAGGTTGACTATGAAAATATGCAAGCACATGAGCAAGCCGAATGTCAATATACTTCAGATTTTGAGCAGGGGAGTAATGAGGTTGAAGAAGATTTGGAACAACAACGAGCATGTGAGTTCATTTCAGATTCAGAATCAGATTTTTCAGTATTTGCAGAATACTCCAAAGATAGGTATGAGTCTGAAATTTGTGATCAGTTTTTAAATCAAAATGAATCTTTGGTAACCAATGATTACATTGGCAACTACATGTTCCTAGATGATCACAATTTTTGTCATTTAAATATTTCTCTATCATCATTTTTTGAGTACCTTTTTGAGGAAGAAGTTGCAATGACTAATGATCAAGATCTGAGCTCAAGAGAACTTGAAAGTAATCAACTTTCTAGCAGAGGAACAGTCATGGCTGAGCGGGAGGCTGCTATAGATGTACAGTTGTTTCTTGAGGATCAACGTGTTTCTAATATCCGTTTTAAGGATCCAGTGGCATTTTTCATTGAATCATACATTTCAAAGAACACAAAGATTTCAGATTTCTTAAACTTATCAATAGTTCCGGGTATGTGTGATTTCTTGAATAAGTTGTTATCACTGTTGTTATATTTCAAACTTCATATGTTGATCAATGATGAAGATGAGATTATTTCAGTTTTAAAGTTGCTTGGATGGATTTTATGGAAGTCAGCATTTACCTAACCTGATCGCAGATCTGGTTAGAGTAGACTAGTATAAGAAATAAGCTCGCTGCTCGAACATTTCATTCTTCAATTTGTAGAAATAGCAGTCAATTCTGCGAATGAAGACAACTCTTTAAAGGTGTTCAGAGGGTGGTTGTACTACTGACTCCATGCCCAATGGAACTGCAATTTCAAAGCTATGCAAATATTGTTTTTAGATTTTGGTTGAATAAGCAGAGCAGGCTATCGATTGCACATGCCACATGACTCCATAGCCCAACCAATAATGCGACTGGAACTACTTGTTCTTGGAACCTCACTGGGAGGATTCCATCCCCAAGTAGGAGCCAGATGTTATCTCCTAAAATAGCACTGTCATTTTACCAATTTTTAGGTGATAGGAACAGGTCCAAAAATTCATTTCGAAATCTTTTTGGTGTGTTAGAAGGTCTACTATTTGGATACAAACTTGGAAAAAACATCAGTTTTGGTCTTGGCAATCAAATCTTTAAATCTCAGGTTTCGATGGTTAAGAGGAGAAAATAAAGGGCCTGTTAACCACCGTAAACGTTTCTATGCGCAAAAGGAAAAATCCCGTGCTTTTGCACGAGCCAGATGTCAAATGGGCACAATCATTAAGTTATAACTGCCGAAAGTTTATCTAGGTGGCGAGGTATGAAGTTCTTATGGCATCTTATCTGAATATTTATGCCATGTTCTCCTTTTAACTACCAATTGTCATTTTAGAATTAAGGCTCGCCAGAAATCCATAATTCCATCCAAGATTTTCAGAAAACAGAATTGATTTGTCACATGGGCCTTCATTATCTCCAGTCACGAGGATACAAAATCATTATGAATTCATTTGATTTCTGTTTCAATTTCATTAATATTCAATATTGAATCCGAGAGTCATTGTTATTGTCATGATCCCGTGATTGTCTCATGCAAACTCATACTCAGAAGCCATAATCCCGTGATTTGTCAAGGTTGCCATGTGGAATTCGAGTTCAATTGCTGGTTATTGAGCCATTTTCAATCCAATTCAAAGAAAAAATCCGAGTCATTACGATTCCCACGCAAATTAATTCGCCACAGATCCGTTTTTGAAAGTTATAGCTTTCGGTGGTTAAGAGGCCTAAATTTTTCCCTCTTAACCACCGAAAGCCTGTAACTGCCAGAATCATTGAGTTTTTGCCCAGATCGGGATTTTTTGAGTTTGAATGGTATGAAACCTCTTCGAATGGACATTTGTTGAATTATCAAGTCAAATCCAATGGCTATTTTTGAGGGATAAGGAAAAGAAGAGGCGTTTCAATCATATTCGCCATCTTTTTCAAAGACAGAAAATCAGGATTTTTGCACACTTCAACAAATTCAAATTTTATCCTTGGAGGACCAAATCAAACAGCCTTGGAAGGCTAGGCTTCACTTCATCAACACTCTATCACTCTTGAAGATCATTAGATATGGATTGACCTCATCTTGAGGGTCTCTTCCTAGTTTTTTGTAAATATTGTTTACTTTCTGTATTTAGAAAATTAGATCCATTAATTTAGGATCTGAAAACTGTATTGTAAAGCTATAAATTTGAAGACAGAAGATGAACAAAGGGTTCGATTTTGAGTTCTATATGCTACTGTTTTGTATGAAAGACACTTTCTTTAATATATCAGCCTACAAGCTTCTTTCATTTGTTACTATCAGACCTTCTTTCATCTTTGTCTATGCTTATGAGTGGAATTAGTTCTTTTGTCTCTGTTTAATGATCCTACGACAAGTGTCATCTTACTTTTGATTGTTAAACAAGAATCACAAGCATCCTTGGCTAGTTTGTTGACCCATCATATATATGGTTTTATGTATGTTTTGGTTAATTGATTAGTTTTCTTATCCATTTGTTATACAAACCTATCTGACAATAGCTCTTGAAGGCCTTGTGTTGCATGATTATAGTTAAGACTGTCTTGAGAATACAATCCAGAGGTCAAGATATTCATCTTGATCCAAACCCACACCTATTATTGAGAAAATAGTTTCTAAAAAGATTAAGTTACCAGGCATCTCTGACTTACAGCCTAGGAGAGTTTCCTGGAGTGATAACAAATTGGCACCGTCGCCGGGGAGAGGAGATTGAAGCTCAGCTTCCTTGGGACACGACATAGATCCAGCTTTGATGATAGACAAAGCCTGGCCATTTACTTGGTTGTAATCTTCTATTTGGCGACTCCACGATTAAAGACTCCACTGGGGAGGATCCGGTTGACAAAAGATGAAGGAGTTGAATTTCAAATCCAGGTACCAGTTCATTAGTCTGCGTCGTGAACTGTTGTATTTATTTATCATCTCTTTCATGCTTTTCCCTTCGCGTGTAAAGAGAATTATTTTCTTCTTTGTATATTCAGAAAATCATCATTCTTCTTGTATATATCTGTCTTTAGAAGAGGAAACCTTGCAGCCCTGCATTGTAGATGTAGATTCGGTAGCTTTACCTCAGCCCATTCATAAAGATGATCACTGTATTTCTTTTCCTTTAGAATCTGATCAGCCATGTGACCATGAAAAAATAGAAATTGTTTTAAAACCATTTCAGATCTCAACCCCTCTTGCCATAATTTCTGAACCTTGTCAACAACTTACCATCTCTCATGATCAGCCCATAAACTTTCAAGTTAAGATCCGGATGAATATGTTCAAGCCTTTAAAGCTACCTCTTCTTCTTCATCCTTATCCTGATGACTGTTATGAATATCTCCCTTGGTTTTTCGGAGAAAATCAAGCTTCAGCTGAGAGACACTTGGAATCCTTTTTGGATTTTGTTGATCGTTTTCAGATTGTTCATGAAGATGTGATCATGAGATATTTTTCTAAATCTTTGATTAGAGATGCTGCTGTATGGTTTAAGGGTCTGAGAGCTGATTCAATTGGCTCTTGGATCGAGTTCTCTAATGCTTTCTTGAAGTATTGGGGTGAGTACAAATCTTTAGATTCATACCTTGTTGATTTCTATGCTTTGAAATGAGAACATGATGAAGCCTTGCCTGTTTTCAACAAAAGGTTCTATCGTGTTTAACATGACATGCCTTTGGAAATCCGGCCTACAGAGATAGTTGCCATGTTGTACTATGTTATGGCTCAACATTTAGATTTAGTTCTTCTTCTGCTAGAAAGGAAGTCTTCATCCCTAACTCAGTTGTTTGAAGATGCTCAAGAGGTAGAGGAGAACATTCATGCATCCAGGTGGATTAGAATACAGGTTGACTCTGAAAATATGTGAGCACATGAGCAAGCCGAATGTCAATATACTTCAGATTTTGAGAAGGGGAGTAATGAGGTTGAAGAAGATTTCCAACAACAACGAGCATGTGAGTTCATTTCAAATTTAGAATCAGATTTTTCAGTATTTTCATAATACTCCAGAGACAGGTATGAGTCTGAAATTTGTGATCAGTTTTTAAATCAAAATGAATCTTTTGTAACCAATGATTGCATTGGAAACTACATGTTCCTAGCTGATCACAATTCTTGTCATTTAAATAGTTCTCTATCATCATTTTTTGATTACATTTTTGAGGAAGAAGTTGCAATGACTAATGATCAAGATCCGAGCTCAAGAGAATTTGAAAGTAATCAACTTTCTAGCAGAGGAACAATCATGGCTGAGCGGGAGGCTGCTATAGATGTACATTTGTTTCTTGAGGATCAACGTGTTTCTAATATCTATTTTAAAGATCCAGTGGCAGTTTTCATTGAATCATACATTTCAA
Source organism: Picea mariana (assembly GCA_032191745.1). Classification (NCBI taxonomy): domain Eukaryota; kingdom Viridiplantae; phylum Streptophyta; class Pinopsida; order Pinales; family Pinaceae; genus Picea; species Picea mariana. The sequence goes on along the minus strand of JASDQU010011718.1, from coordinate 106,602 downwards.
AGAACACAAAGATTTCAGATTTCTTAAACTTATCAGTAGTTCCAGGTATGTGTGATTTCTTGAATAAGTTGTTATCACTGTTGTTATATTTCAAACTTCATATGTTGATCAATGATGAAGATGAGATTATTTCAGTTTTAAAGTTGCTTGGATGGCTGTTATGGAAGTCAACATTTATCTAACTTCATAGCAGATATGGTTAGAGTAGACTAGTATAGGAAATAAGCTCGCCACTCGAATATTTCATTCTTCAATTTGCAGAAATAACAGTCAATTATGCGAATAAAGACAACTCTTTAAAGGTGTTCAGAGGGTGGTTGTACTACTGACTCCATGCCCAATGGAACTACAATTTCAAATCTATGCAAATATTGTTTTTAGATTTTGGTTGAATAAGCAGAGTAGGCTACCGATTGCACATGCCACATGACTCCATAGCCCAACCAATAAGGTGACTGGAACTACTTGTTCTTGGAACCTCATTGGGATGATTCCATCCCCGAGTAGGAGACAGATGTTATCTCCTAAAATAACATTGTCATTTTACCAATTTTTAGGTGATAGGAATAGGTCCAAAAATTCATTTCCAAATTTTTTTAGGTGTGTTAGAAGGTCTACTATTTGGATACAAACTTGGAAAAAACATCAATTTTGGTCTTGGCAATCAAATCTTTAAATCTCAGGTTTCAGTGGTTAAGAGGGGCTAAAAAACTGCTCATTAACCACCGAAAGACTTGGTTTTCGGTGGGTAAGAGGCGAAAATAAAGGGCCTATTAACCACCGAAAACGTTTCTATGCACAAAAGGAAAAAGTCCGTGCTTTTGCATGAGCCAGATGTCAAATGGGCGTAGTCATTAAGTTATAACTGTTGAAATTTTATCTAGGTGGTGAGGTATGAAGTTCTTATGGCATCTTATCTAAAGATTTATGCCCTGTTCTCCTTTTAACTACCAATTGTCATTTCAGAATTAAGGCTCGACAGAAATCTAGAAGTCCATGCATGATTTTCAGATAACAGAATTGATTTGTCACATGGGCCTTCATTATCTCCAGTCACGAGGATACAGAATCATTATGAATTCATTTGATTTCTGTTTCAATTTCATTAATATTCAATATTGAATCCGAGAGTCATTGTTACTGTCATGATCCCGTGATTTTCTCATGCAAACTCATACTCAGAAGCCATAATCCCGTGATTTGTCAAGGTTGCCAAGTGGAATTCTAGTTCAATTGCTGGTTATTGAGCCATTTGCAATCCAATTCAAAGAAAAAATCCAAGTCATTGTGATTCCCATGCAAATTAATTCGCCAGAGATCCATTTTTGAAAGTTACAACTTTCGATCGTTAAGAGGCCTAAATTTTTCCCCTCTTAACCACCGAAAGACTGTAACTGCCAAAATCATCGAGTTTTTGCCCAGATCGGGATTTTTTGAGTTTGAATGGTATGAAACATCTTCGAATGGAAATTTTTTTAATTATCAAGTCAAAGCCAATGGCTATTTTTGAGGGATAAGGAAAAGAAGAGGTGTTTCAATCATATTCGATATCTTTTTCAAAGATAGAAAATCAGGATTTTTGCACACTTCAACAAATTCGAATTTTATCCTTGGAGGACCAAATCAAACATCCTTGGAAGGCTAGGCTTCACTTTATCAACACTCTATCACTCTTGAAGATCATTAGATATGGATTGACCTCATCTTGAGGGTCTCTTCCTAGTTTTTTGTAAATATTGTTTACTTTTTGTATTTAGAAAATTAGATCCATTAATTTAGGATCTGAAAACTGTATTGTAAAGCTATAAAGTTGAAGACAGAAGATGAACAAAGGGTTTGATTTTGAGTTCTATATGCTACTGTTTTGTATGAAAGACACTTTCTTTAATATATCAGCCTGCAAGCTTCTTTCATTTGTTACTGTCAGACCTTATTTCATCTTTGTCTATGCTTATGAGTGGAATTAGTTCTTTTGTCTCTGTTTAATGATCCTACGGTAACTGTCATCTTACTTTTGATTGTTAAGAAAGAATCACAAGCATCCTTGGCTAGTTTGTTGACCCATCAAATATATGTTTTATGTATGTTTTGGTTAATTGATTAGTTTTCTTATCCATTTGTTATACAAACCTATCTGGCAATAGCTCTTGAAGGCCTTGTGTTGCATGATTATAGTTAAGACTGTTTTGAGAATACAATACAGAGGTTAAGATATTCATCTTGATCCAAACCCACACATATTATTGAGAAAATAGTTTTTAAAAAGATTAAGTTACTAGGAATCTTTGACTTACAGCCTAGGAGAGTTTTCTAGAGTGATAACACATTGAAAAGATGGAATATATAGACAAGGGTGTGCCGCTTGGGCTACCCTGTGCTCGAACTACTATCCATAGAAACTAGGTTTTGACTACCCTCTGTCAGATTGCTGTTTGAATGGTCTTTTGCTAAAAATAGAACTGACTGCACTCGACCGCATCATAGCTGCTCGTCTTTTCCGCGATGTTTCATTCATCGGAAAGATCTCGTCATTTGAAAATGATGTGTCAATGCTCTTCTTTGACAGAGTACCTGGACGGTCAAATATGCTGTTAGACTCCTGCCACACATTTTAACAGCCGTGATCTTTGCCGCGCGATTTTTTTCTAGTGTGTGCATGTGGCAGATGACTGCATACCATTGTAGGTGCCTCCAAAATGATGACCCCAGCTAGGGAACAATGCTTCTTCCTCAAACTGTCACACGTCTAATGTACACCTGCTCTTCACAATGATATTTAATCACTACGCATCGTATGTTTTCCGTGTGGGTATCTGTTAAAGTCTGAGTTTGTGCCACATCTGAGGAAACAAAAAATGGAGTCAATTGGTCACGCGTCTAATATCGTTTGTAGTTTGGATACTCGAACTTTTCTATTGAGATACCAGTTTCTCATTTTCAGGTTCATCACTTGCCTTTGTAGAACCACGTTCCCTTTCAGCTTCTTTTGTGCACTGGCCAGATCCGCACAGACTTTCTCCATGGACAATTCACATTCCCTGAAGTGTTTCACATTCCTTTCTTCTGACACCCTTTGTGTTTCGCGTAGTTGTATGATTGTATCCTGCGCTTCCCTGAGTTGTCTCTTTAGCTAAGTCACATTTCCCTCCTGATCTTGTGATGTTGGTACTTCGAGGGTCTTTGCTGCTAGTTGCTATCTCAGATATCTGTTTTCATGGTGTAGCTCAATGATAGTGATCTGTGCTTGTTTCAGTGACTGCGATGGCTCACAAACATCCGTGCTTTCAGTTTCTGTCCTCCTCCTTCTGCTCAAACTTTCTCGACTTATTCCTTCAATGGGATCCAACCAAATAACGTGCATGAGTAACTCTTTGGCAGTTGACTTTGTGCATGACTCGCTCGGGACTCAGGTCTCCCTAGATTCCTTGTTTTTCCTTGGCCTGCCCCTTCTCCGGGGTATTAGCTATTGCGGGTACAAGGCTTCCAATGTCCTTCCTTGCTTCAAAGCCCTTCCTGCTTCAACCTCCGCACGGTGCGATGTTACCCTTTATGAAGGTAGATGGAAATATCCCTTTGGGTCCTTGGGAATGACTACTGCAAGTAGGAACAAATCCTATTTATTTCCCAGTTTCCTTAACTCCTCCACCAACAACAAGTTAATCAAATCGACATGTGATATTTTCCTCTTCAGCTGATCTGTTTCAGCTCGAGCACTATCCACCATTTCTTGGAGGCTTTGGTTCAAGAAAAAGGGAAGATTTAACAGTCTCTCCCTGTGAAGTGCATCAACAATCTAATGTGGTGTGGATGTATTATGTCAAACCTTCCTTCATAGGTGAAATATTTATTAATCACCTCCATGAGTTTTCTAAAGGGCCTCTGCAAATATCTAGTTGGAACGCCCATTTCGACTTTCTCACCTAAGCAGTCTCGCTTAATGAATTCTTCATTACACTGCGCATCCAAAGGCATGCCTTTAAACCACCTTTCACATGCGAAGGGATCTTTGTCGTGGCTGACAAAGTTTCCTCTGTCACTTGGAAAATGACAGTTGCAATTACTGCATGGGACCCATTGAACCTGAGTGAGAACTGCTCCACTAGTTTCATGTTGAATCCTTGGATTTTTTTACAAAAGGTCATGCATCCAACCTGCTCAAAAGATGCCCTAACCTTTGGATCTTCGTTGAACAACAACAATATTTGAGGCTAGGGCCCAACATTTTTTCCACTTCACACACCTTTCCTTATGCTCTAGGATGTCATCATGGTGCAACGCATATTGGTTCTACGCGCAGTGGATTTTATGTGAACCAAAGGAAATCTCAATTGACCTGGGCTTGCGAGAAGAAATACATGCGATGCGTAAACTCGACTGATGAACATAATGCATATAGATCATTCATAATTTATAATCAGGTGGGCGAGAGATGGAAACGTGTCCAGGGACACTGAATTCATGGCGATTGGAGGTTTCAGGGTAAGCTTTAATATTTTCGCAATACATCCACACGAAGTGAACCTGCACATAATAGATCTAGCTAAACAATAATACACGCATTTGCAGAGATAATTGGAAAAGGAAGAAGAAGGAGAGAAAGAATGGAAGAATTCTCATTAACCATTGTGAATAAGGAATAATTTACACATGATATACTCTGTATAACTCAATGAGTTCGACTTGAGGTGAACCAAGTTGCCATAGTGGTGGTCTAGAGTGATCCAAACACACACCAATAGTTACGAGAGTGAACTTCCACTTATTCTAGTTTCTCAGACAGTTACGGGAGTGAACTGCCACCTAGTTGAGTTAACTAGTCAACTAGACTTCAATTAACTGACTGAACAAAGAGTAGTGAGGAGTTAATTGAGGGAATCAAGGCTATTGCGCCACTCTGGTGATGATACCAAGGAAAGGTCAAATTATCATGGTGATGATCCCAATGTTGCATGGTGATGATCCCAATGCAACATCTAAACTCAACTCAACTAGTCAAACTGAAGTGTGAACTGAAAGTGAATATTCTCCAGGTAGAATATTCTCTCCTAAAATATAGGAGACTAAATAATGACTAGTTATGACTAATAAACAAATAAAAACCTTAGGAAAAATAAATCCTAGGTGTGTGTGAAGTAACAAGTAACTCCAACACCCCCCTTGAACATCACTATGGTGAAAATAAAGATTGGGTCCCGACAATGAGGCCATGTTAGGTACCCAAGTACAAAAGATACACTGAAAATAAGTGAGGAAAGAGGGAAAAACTCATGGGAAAAACCCCCGCTCAAGGTATAATGTATGTAAAAAGAAGAACTACAGTTGCTAGGCAACCGTGTCCTTCACTCCAAGATGACCTCGCAGAGAATGGAATTTCTGCTCAGTGAAGGTCTTGGTGAAAATGTCTGCCGTCTGTTTTGCTGAAGGATAGAACTTTAAGTTGATGATCCCCTCGTGTACTAAGTCCCGGATGTAGTGCATGTGGATCTCGATGTGCTTCATCTGCTGCCTCTGAACTGGATCTCTGCATAACTTCAGAGTGCTCTGGCTGTCACACTAGATGATGATCGACCAATGGAACTGAATGCCCAACTTAGTGAGAAAATGTTGTAGCCACATAGCCTGAATGGTTTTGTTAACTACCCCTCTATACTCTGCCTTGGCTGAAGATAGAGCAATGACAACTTGCTTCTTGCTTGACCAACAGATAGGCTCGAAACTAAGACTAAGTGAGTAACCAGATGTGGACTTGCGATCAATGCTATCGCCAACCTATTTGGAATCAGTAAACCCAATGAGATCTAATGTAAAGTCTACTGCATAGTGAATCCCAAAGGTGATGGTGCCTTGTATGTATCGAAGGATACGATTTGCATCTTTCTAATGTAGCTCATGCGGCTCCTGCATGAACCTGGAAACTACGCCAACTGCATATGAGAGGTTTGGTTTGGAGTGTGTGAGATACAACAAGCTCCCCACTAAATGTATGCACAATGTGCTGTCAACTAGTGGAGTCTCCCCACCATCCTCAAGTTTGACTCCTGATAGGAAAGGAGTCGGAGCAGACTTGCAGTTTGTCATGTGAAATATCTCAAGGAGATCTCGTGCATACTTGGATTGAGACAGTTTGATGCCTGATGCATCATGACTGATCTCAAGTCCAAGGAAGAAGTGTAGTGGACCCATGTCTGTCATAAAAAACCTGTCATGAAGAATCATCTTGACTACAACAATCGCTGAAGTCGAGCAACCAGTGACCAAAAAATCATCGACATACAAAACTAAAAGTAGAAGTGAATCAGCTGTCCTGAGCATGTATACATTTAGGTCTGATTTACAACGTACAAAGTTCTGTGACAAAAGGTAGGAGTCCATCTTGGTATACCATGCCCTCAGAGCCTGCTTGAGGCCATAAAGTGACTTCTTCAGTCGACAGACCAAATATGAGTCCTGCATAAATCCCTAGAGCTTCTCCATGTAGATCTCCTCAGAGAGATCACTATGAAGAAATGCATTCTTCACGTCCATCTGATGGACTTCCCATCCCTTGGCTGCTGCAATGGCAAGGGCGAATCGAATGGAATCCATCTTCGCTACTGGAGCGAAGGTCTCATCATAGTCAATACCATGAATCCATCCGTTGCGCTCTTGGTCTTGTAGACCCATCCGCATCTGACAAGTTTCCTCCCAGAAGGAAGGGGAACTAGATCCCAAGTCTGGTTCTCGAGGAGGGAGTTCTACTCCTCCTGCATGGCGGATTCCCAAAAGGGATTTCCAGCAGCCTCACCACAAGACTGTGGATCTGAAGACTGAACCAAGAAAATATGCCTAGAAGGCAATGGTTCAGTGGTAGTGAGTGCAATAGGAGGCTCCTCGAAATCAGATCGAGTCCTCCTAGTATCAGCTGGATCACCTACGAGATCCCCTGCATCCTGAAGAGTATTCTGTGCCCACTTGGGCCTCTACTCTGGATCTGCAACTGCATTTGGATGCTATGACATTGCATCTGACTGTACTGACTCTGAATCTGAATCTGAATCCTCCGAGTCCTCTAAATCAGAACTCTCATCTAAAGAAGAGTCGACACGTGCATGCTCATCATCTCAAACAGGTGGAAGAGTAAATGTGTCTGCATGTGGCTGCTGAGGTACATGAGAGACACTTTCCTCGAATTGGACACTATGCTCAATGATGAGCCAGTCTGAGGAAATATCAATAAGCCGATATCCCTTCACACCGTCAAGGTATCCAACAAAAATTCACTCAGTGCTTTGTGGATCAAGTGCCTTCCTCTTTTCAGAGGAAATCCGAGCTCATGCACGAGAAGAAAAAATGCGAAAGTGGGTCACTTTTGGTTTGAGGCCGCTCCAAGCCTCATAGGGGGTCTTATCCTTGACAGATCTATGAGGAGATATATTTTGGATGTATTTTGCACAGTTAAGTGCTTTGGCCCATAGTCTTTGTGGTAGTGACTTTGCATGCAACATGCAAGATGCCATCTCCTTTAGAGATCGATTTTTCTTCTCAGCAACTCCGTTTTGTTGCGGAGTGTAGGGAACTGTATCCTGCAATTGAATCCTTGCCTCATGGAAAAGATTTTGGATCTCATGATTCACATACTCTCCCCCATTATTAGTTTGGAGGACTTTGATCTTCTTTCTAGACTATGTCTCAACCAAAGCTTTGAAATCTTTGAGGTGTTGAAATACCTTAGATTTTTTCCTGAGAAAGTAGATCCATGTAAAATGTGAGAAATCATCAAAAAAAATGAGAACAAACCTCGCTTTTCTGATCGATGGATGTGAAAAAGGACCCATGAGATAACCGTGGATCAGATCTAAAGGTGCGGAAGCTCGCTGAGGCTTTCCCTTGTCAAATTCTCTTGAGGGTGTTTTTCGAGAACACATCCCTCACATACTCCCTTGGAGAAATGGATGTCTGATAGACCATCAACTAATTTGTGCTTGCTAAGATGTTTCATGTATTTGAAATTCGAATGTCCAAACCTTTTGTGCCATATCCTACTACTTTCATCAGCATGAGTAAGAAGTAAAGTAGAATCAGGTTCAATGAATTCATAAAATGTATACAATCTAGATTGATGATTTACCTCACCGGTAGCAACCTTGGAGTTGGTTTGCATGTTGTAGATGTCCACAAAATTTGGTGTGAATACGAATTTATTTCCGGTGCCGAAATTTGTCATCTGATACACGAAGAGAATATTGACAGAAAGCTTGGGAACATGCAGCATAATCTCAAAACTTCCATTGGTGAGTTCAATCCTTCCTTTGTTGGTGACTTCGACATAAGAGTTGTCCCCCATCAGAATAGGAGGACCTTTGCATGCATCCAATTAAGAATAGACTACTTTTGAGGCAGTCGTGTGATGTGATGCTCCTGAATCTATGATCCAAGCATCGGGAGAGGAGTTGATGGCAATCAAGGCATGGCTAGAATTGCCTTTCTTGGAATGCAGATCTTCTGGCTTCTTCTTCTTTGCACCCTCGGGGATGTGATCTCCAAGGTTGTTTTTCTGAAGTATCTAAGACATCATATCTATTTGTTTTTGCATGCATGTGGATTCTGAATGGAATCCTTTGTGATAGTATGTGCATTTCTCTCCTTTTCTTCCCTTTTCTCATTTGGATCCAGAGGCATCGGTGAAGGGTTTTGTGTACCCTTCCTTCTTCGTATGTCCATGAGCTTTCCTCTTATCTTCATCTTTATATTTCTGATATTTGTGTCTACCATCATGCACAATGAGTGCATGCGCCCTTGGGCCTTTGATTGTGCCCATGTTGATGAGCTTGGTTTTCTCTTGTGTCAGGGATTCGATAAAGTCCTCAAGAGAAGGCACCTTCTAGGTGGCTCCAGAGGCAAATATGACAGTATGGAATGTAGATACAAATACTAAGAATTCAAGACCAAGCTTGGAGAGAATGGTGAGAAACATTTGTTTCTCCTCCTTCGATTTATCAACCCCACAAGCTTTGAGTTGTGACAGTAAATCCTTGAATTTTGTAAAGAAATCTTGGATATTCTTGAATCTTTTTGGATCCAATGTGAGCAGCTATACCTCCAACATGTGTCCCCTCATCTCATTCTATTTTCCAAAGATCCCTTCCAATATGGTCCAGGATTCATTGGGAGTCTTACAGGAAGATATATGAAAAATGAGATCGGGATAAATAAGACTGCAAATTGTTTCGATTGCCTCATCGATGCAATTTAAGTACTTGGATTTTTCTATGGATGATGTTGAATCTGTATCTATATTCATGGTTAACCTATACAACCCTCTGGATCGGAGATGTATGGCTATTTTCTCCTTCCATGCAAAATAATTGTAAGGTGTAAGAATGAATTCTTTTTGGAATTCCATCTTTTCGCTGTCTTCAATCTTTTGTACCTGCAAAAAATTTGGTGTAGATTTTGCTTAGCATTCCGTCAGCTCTGATACCATGTAAATGTGTTGAACCTACACATAATATATCTAGCTAAACACAAATACACACATTTGCATAGTTAATTGGAAAAGGAAGAAGAAGGAGAGAAAGAATGGAAGAATTCTCATTAACAGTTGTGAATAATGAATAATTTACACATGATATACTTTGTATAACTCAATGAGTTTGACTTGAGGTGAACCAAGTCACCATAGTGGTGGTATAGAGTGATGTGGACACACACCAATAGTTACGAGAGTGAACTTCCGCCTATTCTAGTCTCTCAGGCAGTTACGGGAGTGAACTGCCACCTAGTTGAGTTAACTAGTCAACTAGTCTTCAGTTAACTGAATGAAAAAAGAGTAGTGAGGCGTTAACTGAGGGAATCAAGGCTAATGCACCACTCTGGTGATGATACCAAGGCAAGGTCGAATTATCATGGTGATTATCCCAATGTTTCATGGTGATGATCCCAATGCAACATCTAAACTCAACTCAACTAGTCAAACTGAAGTGTGAACTGAAAGAGAATATTCTCCAGGTGGAATATTCTCTCCTAAAATATAGAAGACTGAATAATGACTAATAAACAAATAAAAACCTTAGGAAAAATAAATTCTATGTGTGTTTGAAGTAACAAGTAACTCCAACACGACGGGTACACTTCGAAGTGTGTGAAGTACAACTGATAAGAGCTGCAGGGCATATGTGATATGAGCGCTGTGATTTTTCATTCCCTTTGACTTCATAATGAGTTGATGATGGTCACTTTGTCCGCCAAAGCGACTTCTATTTAACACCTTGCCTCAATTTTAGGCATGTAACCCCATCTCTTCTGATATGACCCGACTCTTTGGGAAAAGACCTTTACCCCTTACACATGTTTTGGTTCTGACATCCCTTCCCGACCAACTGACCACTTTCTAACTTTGACCCATTTTGATTTTCGGTACCTGAACTCACATGTTTTGACACACAGATTCCAACTTGACTAAGACCAACTCTAACTGAAAAAATGACGGTGCTAACAACTTCAGTATAGACAAGATCCTGTGGCAAATGAAGAAGCCCTAATTGACCGAGACTTAGATGTTTTTGATGCCGAAATCACTATTTCTCCTATCTTTGTGTCCATAAGAAACCTATCCGATAAATTTGGAAGATTTATACCGTTCCTTGAAGCAGTCCAGGCCACCATAGTCCCTTATGCTATTGAAATTGCTTTCTCATTTCCCAAATTTATAGGTTGGTGTGCCGAACTATATTCCCATGAAGAAAGAGTCATTGTGAATAAATGAGGGTCCGAGGTCTTATGTAGGGTAGATAGCTTGTCAGTTCGATATTCCCTCGGTATACTAGAGTATTTTTCCACAATTTCTAAACCTTTCAATGAAGAGAAGCTGATTAGGGTATATAGAGAATGTCCATCAGAGGTATGAATATGTTTTTACATCAAACCTGCACATTTTTTAGAAGGTCTATCTTTGCCGATGAATGTAAATATAATGTTTATTGAAGTCCAATGGGTCTGCTCCCTCTGGAGTCAAGTTTTAGGTCTAGACAATGACAAATATGTGGTTGAGGTCATGCTTGGTTTCCTTTTATTTTTTTTTAAGTCAGAGTCTGGTCTGTCAGTCCGTATCATCTTTGATAAATTCTTGGTTGATAATATCCATAAACAACTAGTGAATTTGCGCTTTCTAAGACATTTCAGATACTACACCTATCTGCTGAGAATTCTCCTAGAAACCAACAAGAGAGAATTTCTTGAAGCAACATTTGTGTCAACTGAATGTAAAAGGATTGCATTACTTATCTTCATCAACAAAGTCATGTCTAGAGTTTATAGTTTGATTTTCAATACCAGCCTACCTAGAGTTTTGTATGACATGAGGATCTCTCTACAACCAAATCCAGAGAACGGAGTGGGGGATTGGGTACTATTCATACACTCAACAATAATCTGGGTTTATGGTTGTCATGAATCCCCTTACCTATTGCCTATTTTTCTGACTCCTAGAATCTTTTCCCTTGAATTAATCAGGAAGACAATTATATCTGAGACAGAGCATTTCTTGAAATTGCACAAAGCCTCCAACCTTAATCATTGGCCCCTTCATTGTCAAAGCCAAATCATGTTTATCTGAAGTTCAATCAAAGCTCAAAGAGTTTGGTTTTGCACAGTTACAGGGAAGAAGGTATGATCCACATCAAATCATATCCAAGAGAAGATTGATGAACAAACATGCCCCTTATGAGCATGAAGAGGTTGAGGGTTTTGATAAGCTGACAAATCTATAAGTCTTTGTTGATATGGAAGCAATCTTGCAACCAATTCAAACACATCAAGTGGAGGAAACCCTGAAACAAAGTCAAACACAACAAGCTTCTCAAAAACTGACAATCAAATTTCCTAAGATAAGTGTTTATAGCAATAGAAGTAGTTTATAGGCCATGGGTATCAGTGATCAGTAGACCGGTCCTAAGAAGATGAAAGTCTCACAACCAATACATATTGTGGATTTAGAAGAAGAAGATCCTAGAGAGCAAGTAAATCTAGATATGGTGGAAAGTGGTACTAGCACTGTAGAGGTTGAAAAGGAAAGTAAACTACAAAGTGAAGTTAGCTCAAGAACCTTTGGAAACAAGAAATATATCTTTGATAAAACATCTGAGGCATTTTATCAATCTAGAGAAGATTTGGAAAAAGTGTATGCTGAGAAGGGAAACACAACTCTGGGTGAGATAAGGGATTTAGTCCCTGAAGTGGAAAATATTTCTCAGCATAAATATTCTTTGTTCACAGTAAGAGACATTGAAAAGAGGACCTTTAACATTACAGTTGCAGACAAAGACAAAGTCTCTGAGATAAAGATAACATATGACAACATAAGTGCTCCATACAATGTGAAATTCCATAAGCATACCAGTGATTTGTTGTATTTTTATTACTTGAGTTTACGCTTGAAAAATTCAAAACTATCATCTTATGCAATGAAATTGGAAGGATAGTCGAGGTAGAAAAAGGCATCTAGCAGAGCTTGGAAGACTCAGGTCAAGAGGTTGGAATCTGAAGGCCCCCAAGGGTTTAAATACTCATTGGATGAGAAAGACAAATTAATTCAAAGTTTGAAGAAGAAATTGAAAATGTCTGCTACAGAGCATCCACAAACAACATAATGGGTTCCTCTAGAACATGAAAAGGAAACACTTCGTCAAGAGACATTGGACTACAAGGCTAGGCTATTGCAGCTAGAATAATAAAAGGTGAAATGGTCACAAGAGCAGACAAAATTGCTAAACAAGGCTGTAGTTGCAGCTCCTGCTACAAAAGTTGGGTCAAACACTGAAGGACTTGTCCAGGCTATGTCACAAGTTAGCTTGAAAGAAGGAGAAATCAAAGGGATGAAAGTAAGAATATATAAATAGAAGTAGGAATTGTAGGAAAAGGATGAATGGATAGCTCAATTTCAAAAAGTGAATGAAGTCTTGCAATAAAGAATAGACAAATTGAAGATGAGGTTAAGAGGCAAAGGTCTGTTGCAGGGGGCCGAGCATATCATCTGGGACTCTATATCTACTGAAGCTACCAAGTTAGAACATATTTGAATTTCATTAATGATAAAGAAAATATAGCCATCACAACCATAAGTAGGTGCACTGTTGTGAATGGAACTTTAGCAAAGAAACCATCAAAATGGGCCTAGAACACCATAAATCTACTCAATGTTGTTCCTACTGCAGACCCTCAGACTATGGGGTTAAAGACATAACTACATTTATTATCTGAGCCATGAGGGTTATTGCTAAACATAACCTATTGAAATAAGTCCAAAATAAGGAAACACAGATGGAACAAAGTGTAAAGGAGTTCAAAGATTTGTTTGAATAATTGTTCAGCAAAGAACTTCCACCATTTTGGGATGGCATGGGAAATTTGTATGATCAGGAAGAATACAATGCTCATTTGACTCAGTGTAGAATGGATCATTCCAAGTTCAAAATCCTGAAGGAAAATCTGAAAGGAGCTACATTAGTTGAGCATTTGATTACAAACCTTGAAATTATGAATCAGTTCAAAGAAGTCAAGCTTGGATTGCCAGTCATGTCATATGCTTCTTGCATTGACTTGGAAATTTTGATAAAGGAAATGACAGATTATGATATTCCTTTTGAATTGCAATGGAAGGAAATAATTAGGTTGGGTGAGACAAAATGAAGCTTTCCAGGACCCATCAAATGATGTCTAGATGTCACAAAAAATAACAGATCACGCGAAAGACCAAAGCATAAAAAAGTGGCAAAGAAAGGGACTGAAGCACCAGAGGAGCCATAATCCGGATCAAGAAAATTTTTCTTGCTGATCATTGTAATCAGTTTCAAAACTTAAACCGTTCCTTGTAATCATTGTAATCAATTTCAAAACCAAAATGTTTCTTTGCAATCATTGTAATCGGTTTCAATACCGAAACGTTTCATTTTAATCATTGTAATCGGTTTCAAACCAAAGGAACTCAACTTGTATAAATATTAGGAGTTCCAAATGTATTAGGGGTTGGAAGAAGTGCAACAGAACGTTTTTAGCTATTTGGAACTTGAATGTAATTTTCTGAAGTTGAATAGAATGCACATGCAGATGTCTTGAAATTTTCATGAAAATATTCTAATGGTGGTGGTTTGAGTCTCGTCTTCTTTCTTTGTATGTATTTCGTGTGTGCTTAAATTCCATTTTCACTGTCTTCTGTTTAAATTGGATAGTTAAAGGCCCAAAATTCATCTTATGATGCTCTCGACTGAAGAAATTTAAACTATGTTAAGTTCTTCCTAACTAAGTGAGAATTTATTTATTTAATGCTCTGATACAATTATATGTTTTTCCTTTATTCTCACACTCTGCAAATTACAATTCATAACTCAGATTTATCGCCTCATTTAGCCTTTATCCTCTGGAGACTTCTACCGACCAGCCAGTGCTTCCATTCATTTTCAGAAGTTTGACTCCATAGCCGTAAGTGTCCCTCCCCTTCCTTTCCAGCAAAATTATAAAAATCCCTTCAAAGCAACAAAACCTAGCCAGTGATTTGTTAAAAAAAACTCATCTATTTAAAACCAAGTGACATGAGAGAGCCCTATCTTAGCTGAGAAGGCTAGTACCTAGCTCTAAAGTGGTTTGTAGGTTACCTTTGTTGTTTTTTTATCAACTGAACAAATTTAGAGAGTGCTAACACCATGGACAACTATTCTCCTGGGGCATTTCCCAAACATGTAGAATGGTGCAGGACAACGATTCTCATGGGGATTTACCCAGATAGGTAGAATGGTCCATCTCTCTGAGTTCAAACTAGTGACTAGAGTGGGGATATTGGTATAGGAATGGCATTTTCCCTGAACTCATATTAGTGGCCAAAGGGGGGAAAATGGTCTAGAAAAATCATTCTTCTTGAGTTCACAGTAGTGACCAGAGTGGGAATAATGGTCCTTGTATCCCATGGCATGGATTTCAGCACCTGGGAGAGATTACATTCTTCTAGGATGTATGTTTGGATTAGAAGAGTGGTCCTTGTAGCCCATGACATGGCTTTCAACATCTGTTGGGACAATCATTCTGCCCGTGTCACAAACAATCAATAGGATAGGAAGAATGCTCCCTATATCACTCTGTTGAGTGAGTGACTTATGCCTGACACTCTGTTGAGTGTGCTAATTCCTCCACATGACTTATTCAACGCCATGCCTGATTAGGAAGATGGAGTATGGCTTTGAGATATGATGCAGACAATGATATGATTTGATGCCAGGTTACTAGCTGATCATAGAGACTATTGTACTGCATGGTGATAGTCCGTGTAGCTATTAGTTGATTGCGGTGGAGACCGTGTGTCTCTGGATAGTAGCTATGTACTAATGTGGTGGATGTGTTCCACTCGTAGTGACTGTGTGTCACTAGATAGTAGTTGTGCACTACTAGGAGTGGTTGTGTACCAGTGGATTAATTCATGGATGCAAACGATGTATTCATGCAGGAGAATGATGAAAGGTTATCAGTGGAAATGAAAGACTATCAGAAAGGATTGCAGAATGCCATCATGCAATTTCAGAAACAATATAATCTTCGAAGCAAAAAGATACTTGCAAATCCTCCAAAGGGAAATCCTACCAAGGAATCTCAAAATAATACCCCTTCTTCGAGTCATCCTAAGAAGGACTTTGTTGCAAGGGATGCTATGGAGAAAGGAAAATAGAAAGAAGAACCTCCAAGGAAAGTATTTGAAGTGATAAAGGAGACAGTCATCAAAGAGGTAGAAAACACCTCATCTTCCTTTAGCTTTGAAAGTGAGATGGCTAAAATTAAAATTTATGTTCCATTCAATGAGATGATAAAGAATAGTGAATATAGAAATCAGATCATTAAGATGCTCAAAATGGCATTGTAGTAACCGTGTACTACTACTTGATTTCCATGGAGACTACCAGTAGTGTTGAATGTGTTTCCTAGGCTGGTGTGCCAACCAATAGTGTTGGAGGTGATTTCCATCTAGATGGATAGTGATGATGATGCTCATAACTTGATCTACATGATCATGATATAACCTATGTTGCTATGATGATGCTACTTGTAGAATGGTATGGAAGACTATGTGAGCCTTGCCCATACCATGTGAAATGGATGGATGTGTTTGAGACCATTACAATTAATACCTCCATAGCTAGGAGGGAGTGTTGATATTATGGTAGCTGTGGGAGGTATTTACCTCAATGTGTAACCTTTGGCTTGAATAGAATATTCGAGAAGAAAGAGAAACCATAAACAAATGTGTAAAAACCCTAGAAGACAAGTTATTCACTAGAATAAATAATATAAATGTATTATCTTCCAGAAAGACAAGTCGACCCAGATAGGTGACAAGAACCACTATAATTAGGATGTGCTCTAGATCATTTGTACACACACTTCACTCACTCTCTTAGAAAGGCATATCACAAGTTTGGAGCTGCAGTTCCAAGAAAGGAAGGTGCATCTTTTGGGGTGATTCTTGGTCTCTCTCTTTCTAGCGCTATCTAGCCTAAGATATGCACCCTACCTTTAGTATCTCTTGGTGGTATTCTTGGTGATATTCTTGGTGGTATTCTTAGTGGTATTCTTGGGAAGAAGTTTAACTGCAACTGTTGCAGTTGATTATTTTTCTTGTTCTGTGGTTGTGGATATTCTCTCTCTCTTGTGTGCTATCCTTGGAGAAGGTGCAGTCTCCTTGTCTTGTGTTGTTGCTGCAGTTGGATGGTGTTTTCTGGTTCCATCTCATTCTACTGTTGCAACTAGGGTTTATCTGTTGGTTCTAGTGTGGATTTCTAGAATCATTCTATCTAGCAAAGGTTAAGGTGCTTGAGGGTGGTTGTGTGCCTATGGTTGGGTGACAATAGTGATATTGTCTATGGTTAAAATGAACACATCCAATATCTTAACAAATCATGATGGAATATGCAAGGGATGTGCACAAGGAAATAACGTGAAGAGTTTGTTTCCAAGCAGTGAGAACAAAGCCAAAGGAGTTTTGGACATCGTTCACTCAGACGCATGTGGGTTGATGACAACCACTTCACTTAGCGGGTATGTATATCATGTTTCATTTATTGATAATTTCTCACGTAAAAATTGGATTTATTTCTTGAAAGAAAAAAATGAAGTGTTCAACAAGTTCAAAGAATTCAAAGCCCTTGCATAAAATATTTCTGAAAAGAAGATAAATATTTTAAGGTCAGATAATGGAGGAGAGTTCACATCATATGACTTCAAAGCATTCTGCGGAGAAGTTGGTATTAAGAGGGAGGTCACTACTCCCTACAATCCTTAGCAGAATGGTGTGGCAGAGAAAAAGAACCAAATGATAATCTAACTAGTAAAGACTATGGTTCACGTTCAAGATTTACCGATGCATCTATAGGCAGAAGCAGCCAAGACTGTTGTATATGTGTAGAACATAAGTCCTCACCGTATACTTGGGAACAAGACACTGGAATAAATGTTTACAGGAGAAAAGATAGAGGTCAACCACCTGAGAATATTTCGCCGTCCAATATATGTGCATGTTCCCAAGGATAAGAGATCGAAGTTGGATCCTTCAGGCAAGAAGGGTATATTTGTTGGATATAGTGAGACATCAAAGGAATATAGAGTTTACGTCCCTAGTCACAGGAAGATTGAGACTAGCAGATATGTTACCTTCGATGAGGATGTAGCCTTCAATAGGTTGAGGAAGAATCACACAGATGAGGGCCATGATGAGGAGCCTGAAGCTACTAGGATGGGAGATACAGATATAGGTAATGATGTTGTACCAAAAGAGTATGTTCCAAAATATCATGATATGACAGAACAACAAAGACCTATAGATCCACCCCAAGAGATGACTACAAATAAGAGAAGACCAGATTGAGCTCGAGAGATGATTTAGGATGCAGAGAAGTATGGTGCTCCAAATAGATATTTCAGAGAAAGTAAGAAACTGTGACCATATTCTAGTTACATGGCATTGTTAAGTGATATCATTGATCAAGAGCCTATCTTTTATGAAGAGGATGTAGAGAAGAAAGTATGGAAGGATGACATGATTGAGGAGTACTAGTCCATTACGAAGAATGATGTTTAGGATGTGGTTCTGAGACCAAAAGAGAAGTCCATGGTGAGTTTGAAATGGATATACAAGACAAAGCATTCAACAGATGGCAGTGTCAACAAGTAAAAGGAAAGATTCGTGGCTCGTGGTTTCTCCCAGAAAGAAGGAATAGATTATGAGGAGACATTTTCTCCTGTGGTGAGATACACTTCGATTAGGTCTATACTTGTGATAACTGCAGTAATGAAATGGAAAGTACATCAGATGGACATACAGACAAATTTTATGAATGGTGTAGTAGAAGAGGAAGTGTACGTGGAGAAACCACAAGGTTTCGAGACACATGACAGGAAGAAACATGTGTGCAGGTTGAAGAAAGCCTTGTATAGATTGAAGCAAGCACCCAGGGTATGGTACGGTAGAATTGAAAATTTTCTGATGAGCTTGGGATTTACCAAGAGTAAAGCAGTTTCCAACCTTTACTACAAGGTTGTGGATGGTGGACTAGTGGTATTGTTTTTATATGTGGATGACCTGTTTCTAGCAGGGGACAAGAAGCTCATCATTGAGTTAAAGAGGAAGCTGGCTATAGACATCCAAATGAAATACTTGGGTATGATGCATTATTTATTAGGTATAGAGGTATGGTAGAAACCAAATGATATTTTCCTTAACCAAGGAAAATATACTGTAGGAAACCTGAAGAGATTCAAATGATGGATTGTGAAGCCATGTCTACACCATTGGTGACGAAATTGAAGTTATTGAGTGATAAATCTTCAAAGACAGTGGATGCGACCATGCATAGACATATGATTGGTTCGTTGATGTATTTGACGAACACAAGGCCATATATATGCTTTGCGGTGAACACATTGAGTTAGTATATGGTTCACCTATAAGTGTTCACTTGATTGCGAAAAAACATATATTGAGGTAACTAAAAGGTATTTTTGACTATGGGCTCAGATATGTTTCGAATCGTGAGATAAGACTACAAGGCTATGTTGATTCAGATTGGGCCGGTAGTGTCGCAGATCAAAAGAGTACATAGGGATGTTGCTTTAGTTTGGGATCAACTATGATCTCGTGGCTCAATAGAAAACATAATAGTGTGGCACTGAGTACGACCAAGGAAGAATATATAGCATCATGTTCAACGAGTAGAGAAGCTGTGTGGCTTCAAAAGTTTCTTGTAGGGAAGTTTGATCTCGATTTGGAGGTGACTTGTATCTTTTGTGACAACCCAAGTTTCATAAAGTTATCTGATACCCCATGTTTCATGATAAGTCAAAGAATATCCACATTAAGTACCATTATATCTGAGACATGGTGCAAAAGGGAGTTGTGATTATCCAGTATATTTCCACATATGAGCAGATAGCTGATGTGTTGACCAAGCCTCTGTCAAAGATAAAGTTTGATTATTTCAGGGACAAGCTTGGTGTGGTCTAGAAGGACTTCCCTCATAAGAGGGAGTGATGAGTTACATATGCGATTCCAGGGGCAGTATCATGTAGAGTGTTGCAGAAATGGGTAGTCATTCACATGCATGTTACCGATTGTGACACACGTTGACCTGATCTCGCACATGGTCAGGATGCCAAGCCTTCAAGGCTAGAAGATGCCCAAATTTCAAGCTGGAGGAACAACCTGTGTGGTTGGAGAATTCCTAGCCTTGGGCTAGATGGCTAGTGTGTGCACACTAGATTTACTAATCCTTGTGGTTAGATGTCCAATCACTGTGGGCTCGATGCCTAATGTGCCAACCAAAAGGGATATCTTTAGAGCTAGTTGCCCAGTTTTGTGTGAGTTAGATAGTTTCCTAGTTCTATGTGAGCTAGATGAAGTCCCGTAATGACATAAGGTACAAAAGGATGCTAAGACCCATAAGGTACAAAGGAAAATGAGGTTGTGCTCACTAGAGAGATGATACATATGATGATGAGACCTTAGATACATGCTATGGTCACATAACTTCTATAGATGTATAAATTCATAGAAAGTCAACAAGTAAATGGTCAAGAGTACAGACGTGCAACAACAATATTGAAGATTGTTCCAGAAGAATACCTTCCTTTATAAGAGGGAGTGTTGAAGTTTTGAGTAGCTTCAAAAGATATTCTTATTGTATTTGATCAAGTCAAAACCCTAAAATAATAATGATAAATCATATTTGTAAATTCAGACCCATTGATCCATTACAAAAGGCAAATAAAAATTAGAAAGTGACAACTATACAAGTCGACCCTGACCAAGTTAAAAGAGGATGGTTCATTCGCTATATAAAGGAGGATAGATGCCTAATTTAGGTGAAATAACACAAGTTCTCTCAAGGACAAGTTTACTAGCCTTAGAAGAAGATACAAAAACAAAAGAAAGGTTTTTGGGGAGACATTTGATTATCTATTGAAGTATCTATTCAAGGGAAGTGGTGCGCTACCCTACTGCAACTAGGGTTTCTAGTTTATCTTGTGCATATCTTATATTATGGAATATATATCTTGAAGAGAGCATTGTATTGACATTGTACTTGGTTGATGAATATATATTAAAGAAGTTCTGTTGGGTTTTCTTCCCCAATAGGCTTTCCCAGGATAAATCTTTGTGTATACTTTGAATGTATTTCTTTCAGTGATTCTCGTTAATATGATAATGAATTAAAGATTAAGGAATTTTGAATACTCTTAACTGCTTAAGAAAAATCTCAACATGATCAAGGCATAAATCAATGGCAACCTACCTCTTCCAGTAGCTCAAAACATGGGTTTCCACCTTGGTAGTGTTTCTACATCTTTTTGGGTCCTAAACTTCCGAGGTCGTTTTGTGGCCCTAAAAAATGTTGTTTTGGGCCCACCACAGTCACATTGTATGCCTTAGCTAGAGTGTGATGGAAAAATGTGTATTCCCCAGATAGACCTTTTCAATGAGCTATTGTGCTCCCCAAACAAAGATCATATGCAAAAGTTACGCCCTTGGGAAGTTGACGTACCAACTACCCCCATTGGGGCCCGCAAAACTTTTGGCGTTTCATCTCTCGGGGTTAGGGTTTTGAATTTTCTTTATGTTAAAAAGGTGTCTAGAGCCTCATTGTAAACATCATCATATTATTTTGAATGAACGTAGCCATCACATCTCTTCTTAGAGATAAGATGCTACCATTCTAACGAGTCATTCACTTTTTAATTTTACAGTTTCTATACATTCTCTCATTAATAAAAATTGTGCATTACTGTTTCTCCATGTTTATTGTAATATCTCTGTATATTTCATTGTTACATCTCTGCCTTCGTTTTTTTCTCAAAATAATTTGGATCAAGTCTCAGGTTCAATATCACCTTATGTATCACCTTTACTGGTTCTCTTTTCTTCAACTAAGAGGGTTGAAATCATGTCTTCTAGAGTTTGAGAAGACATGTTGGTGACCTCTCGACCTGTTTTTATTAACTGTTGATATTGTGGTATTTGTGGGAGGTATTAGCCTCCACGTGTAACCTTTGACAAGACTAGAATATTCCAGGAATCAAGAGAAACCCTAAAACGTTGGATAATAAAACTAGGACACAAGTCAACTCAAAATAATATTTAATATTGAGTTATTATCCTCTAGAAAGAGAATTTGGCCCAGTCAAGTGAGATAGAGCAGTATAAATAGAGGGCTTTAGAGATCATTTTTCATTCACACTCTCACAACTACATAAGACCAGTGGTGTGCAAGTTTGGAGAGGAACTGCAACTGCTGCAACTGGCATTTTGGTTTTGGCTTGGAATTTCTCTTGGTTATGGTTTGGAATTTTTGCTTGGCCTTTGGTTATTATTGCTTGGTGTGATAGCCTTGGAGAAATGTGTGCTACCTTGGTTGGCTACTGGATTGCTTCCAGAATTATTCTGTGTATCAAGGTTAAGGTGCCCGGGGGTGGCTTTGTGCATATAGTTGGGTGAAAATATTTCTATATTGTCTATGGTGAAACAAGCACACCTATTTTTCTAACAGGTCATGGACCCACACTATCTTAGAATAGTCTAACTGATGGAAGATATATTGGGAGGATTTGCTTAGTTACAATTGTAGTCAAAGTTTTGCTACAACAACGAAACCCTAACCCTCTTGTTAAGGCACCTTAAGTGAAGACTCAAGATCTTGACCTAATTCCTGGATAATGTAGTGCACCCTAGCTAAGCACACCTCCTGGTACTCTCAGCAATCCAAGGCATCAAGTTTGAGTTTTTGGTCAAATTCAAAGGTTGGGAAAGTCAAAGTCAAAGATTGAACAAGTCAAAGAAGTCATGACTTACTCTATGAGGTCAAAAAACAAGTTAGAAGGGGCTTCTAAATTCAGAGCATGGAAGACAAGGATTGACCTCATCCTTGCCAAGAATAAAGTGTTGGATATTGTGAAAGGAAAGATGATGGAACCACAATTTGAAGTAGGAAAAGAGAAGGAACCTCAAAACGTTGCAGTTATGGAGAATTTCAAGGACAATGACATCAATGCTATGAATATCATAGTGGAATCTATAAAATACCACTTGATACCCTACATCTCTCATCTTGACTCATCTAAGAAGATGTACGATGCCATAACTAACCTCTTCTCAGTCAGAAACAACGTTGGAAAAGTAATGAGTTTGAAGAATGAGCTCTCTGACATGAAAATGAATGATGATGATAGAATAACATCATACTTTGTAAGAATCTCTCAGTTAAGAGATTAACTACAAGCTATTGAAGAAATCGTTTCAGAAAAGGAACTAGTAAATATAATAATCAATGGCCTTCCCAAGACATGGGATGCATTTGCCGCAAGCATGAACACAAGAAAGGAGTATCCCACATTTGAAGAACTTTGGACTTGCTGTGCACAAAAAGAATCAAGGATTAGCGTAAAAGAGAAATCCCAAAAGGAATATGATGATCAAGCCTTCACAACAAAATTCAATAATTTCAGGATTAAGAGAAAGTTTGGCTTAAGTAAGAAACCAAATCAAGAAAATGATATTTCAAAAATACAATGGTTCAAATGTCGAAAATATGGTCACTACAAGAACCACTGTCCCGAGTTAAAAAAGAAGAAGGAAATAGACGAAGCAACAGTTTCCGAAGAAAGGGAACCTTTAAAGAAATCCAAGCAGGATAAAATAGACTTCTTCTTCTAGTCAAGGTGAAAATATTCTTCATAGTTCTTGTACATACCATGTTTACATAGTTCATGTATATATCATGCATATCTATTTCTTAGAAGAAAGTATGGTTAGTGAAACAATACCCATGGAAGAATAACAAGATAAGGATTTCTATTACGATGACTACAATGCACATGAAAAATATGAATTACGTTGACAATCTTTGGTGACAATTCCTGTGGAAGCCATTATACAAGTAACAATTTCCAGATGGGCCACAATCATAATCAAACTTTAAGAGACTAGAAAGAAGTCAGTAATCAAGAGGAAACTAGAATAAAACTTGTGACACTCCGCAGAAAACAATAAGGATGTAGATGAAAGCACTCTCTTAGATGGATGGAGCTGATTGCAGAATTCCAAAAGAAGAGCATGCATTCAAGAATGAAGCTGGGATTAGGAGGGAACTAGTCCTAAATGATATGATCCATTGAAGAATTTGTGAAGATTATAAAGTATCTGTCCATGTTCCCCATTGAAAGTAGCATCCATGATAAGCATCACATGTTCAATTTGACTCTAGAAGAAGTTTTCTTCTAAAAGAATTGTTAAGTATCCTTGGCTGTCCATCTACATCCATGTTGCTATGACGAAAGGAAGAAGTTGGAATCTTTAGGAAGGAAGGGCATGGAATATGTAGAAGAATCCATGGACCCAAAAGCTAAACAGGAACATGAAGATTCCAAGAAAGAAAGAAAATCCAGAACAATCATTTATTATACCGAGAATCATAAGACTACCAACTTGGTTTGAACCCACTAGAAGAAATCAAGCAGAAGAAATGGAAGTTGTGATGAAGAACAATGCCTCTTGCAGTATCCATGGATTGAAATTTACATGTAAAAGACTGTTCTTTCCAGTAAAGCAAATTGAGAAAGAAGCTTATACCAGAAATAGACCCATGTATGCAAATGGAAGAATACCTTGTATGGATTGAAGCAACTTGATGCAGAGTATCTCATATACAACAAAATTGTGGCGAAAAATTCCTATGTCAGATAAAGTGTATCA
>JASDQU010011718.1:64120-82083 GCA_032191745.1 Picea mariana | reverse complement strand
ACCATGCCCTCGGAGCCTGCTTGAGGCCATAAAGTGACTTCTTCAGTCGACAGACCAAAGATGAGTCCTACATAAATCCCTAGGGCTTCTCCATGTAAATCTCCTCAGAGATATCACTGTGAAGAAATGCATTCTTCACATCCATCTGGTGGACTTACCATCCCTTGGCTGCCGCAATGGCAAGGGCCAATCAAATGGAATCCATCTTTGCTACTGGAGCGAAGGTCTCATCATAGTCAATACCATGAACCTACTGAAAGCCTTTGGCGGCAAGTCTGGCTTTGTATCTGCTGATCTATCCATCCACTGCGCTCTTGGTCCTGTAGAACCATCTGCATCTGACAAGTTTCCACCCAGAAGGAAGGGGAACTAGATCCCAAGTCTGGTTCTTGAGAAGGGAGTTGTACTCCTCCTGCATGGTGGATTCCCAAAAGGGATTTCCAGTAGCCTCGCCATAAGACTGTGGATCTGAAGACTGAACCAAGAAAATATGCCTAGAAGGCAATGGTTTAGTGGTAGTGAGTGCAATAAGAGGCTCCTCGAAATCATATCGAGTCCTCCTAGTATCGGCTGGATCACCTACGAGATCCCCTGCATCCTGAAGAGTACTCTGTGCCCACTTGGGCCTCTACTCTGGCTCTGCAACTGCATCTGGATGCTATGACTTTGTATATGACTGTACTGACTCTAAATCTGAATCTGAATCCTTTGAGTCCTCTGAATCAGAACTCTTGTCTGAAGAATATTCGACATGTGCATGCTCATCATCTCAGACAGGTGGAAGAGTAAATGTGTCTGCATGCGGCTGATGAGGTACATGCGAGACACTTTCCTCGAATTGGACACTACGCTCAATGATGAGCCAGTCCAAGGAAAGATCAATAAGCCAATATCCCTTCACACTGTCAAGGTATCCAACAAAAATTCACTCAGTGCTTTGTGGATCAAGTGCCTTCCTCTTTTANTGCTTTGTGGATCAAGTGCCTTCCTCTTTTTAGAGGGAATCCGGGCCCATGCAAGAGAATAAAAAATACGAAAGTGGGTCACTTCCGGTTTGAGGCCGCTCCAAGCCTCATAGGGGGTCTTATCTTTGGCAAATCTATGAGGAGATATATTTTGTATGTATGTTTCATATTTAAGTTCTTCGGCCCATAGTCTTTGTGGTAGTGACTTTGCATGCAACATGCAAGATGCCATCTCGTTTAGAGATCGGTTTTTTCGCTCAACAACTCCATTTTGCTGCGGAGTGTAGGGAACTGTATGCCGCAACTGAATCCCTGCCTCATGGAAAAGATTGTGGATCTCATGATTCACATACTCTCCCTCATTATCAGTTTGGAGGACTTTGATCTTCTTTTCGGATTGTGTCTCAACCAAAGCTTTGAAATCTTTGAGGTGTTGAAATACCTCAGATTTTTTCTTGAGAAAGTAGATTCATGTAAAACGTGAGAAATCATCAAAAAAAATGAGAACAAACCTCACTTTTCTGATCGATGGATGCGGAAAATGACCCATGAGGTAACTGTGGATCAGATCTAAAGGTGCGGAAGCTCGTTGAGACTTTCCCTTGTCAAATTCTCTTGAGGGTGTTTTCCGAGAACACATCCCTCACATACTCCCTTAGAGAAATGGATGTCTGGTAGGCCATCAACTAATTTGTGCTTGCTAAGATGTTGCATGTATTTTAAATTCGAATGTCCAAACCTTTCGTGCCATATCCTACTACTTTCATCAGCATGAGTAAGAAGTAAAGCAGAATCAGGTTCAATGAATTCAGAAAATGTATACAATCTAGACTGATGATTTACCTCACCGGTAGCAACCTTGGATTTGGTTTGCATGTCGTAGATGTCCACGACATTTGGTGTGAATACAAATTTCTTTCCGGTGCCATAATTTGTCATCTGATACATGGAGATAATATTGACAGAAAGCTTGGGAACATGCAACACAATCTCGAAACTTTCGTTGGTGAGTTCAATCCTTCCTTTGTTGGTGAATTTGACATAAGAGTTCTCCTCCATCAGAATAAGAGGACCTTTGCATGCATCCAATTAAGAATAGACTACTTCTGAGGCAGTCATGTGATGTGATGCTCCTAAATCTATGATCCAAGCATCGAGAGAGGAGTTGATGGCAATCAAGGCATGGCTAGAATTGCCTTTCTTGGAATGCAGATCTTCTGGCTTCTTCTTCTTTGCACCCTCGAGGATGTGATCTCCAAGGTTGTTTTGCTGAAGTATCTGAGACATCAGATCTATTTTTTTTTGCATGCATGTGGATTTCGAATGGAATCCTTTGTGACAATATGTGCATTGCTCTCCTTTTCTTCCCTTTTCTCATTTGGATCCAGAGGCATCGGTGAAGGGTTTTGTGTACCCTTCCTTCTTCGTATGTCCATGAGATTTCCACTTATCTTTATCTTTAGATTTCTGATATTTGTGTCTGCCATCATGCACAGTGAGTGCATGCGCCCTTGGGCCTTTGATTGCACCCATGTTGATGAGCTTGGTTTGCTCTTGTGTCAGGGATTCGATAAAGTCCTCAAGAGAAGGCACCTTCTAGGTGGCTCCAGAGGTGAATATGACAGTATGGAATGTAGATACAAATACTAATAATTCAGGACCAAGCTTGGAGAGAATGGTGAGAAACATTTGTTTCTCCTCCTTCGATTTATCAACCCCGCAAGCTTTAAGTTGCGACAGTAATTCCTGGAATTTTGTAAAGAAATCTTGGATATTCTTGAATATTTTTGGATCCAATGTGAGAAGATCTACCTCCAACATGTGTCCCCTCATCTCATTCTGTTTTCCAAATATATCTTCCAATATGGTCCAGGCTTCATTGGGAGTCTTACAGGAAGATATATGAAAAAGGAGATCGGGAGAAATAAGACTGCAAATTGTTCCGAGTGCCTCATCCATGCGATTTAAGTACTTGGATTTTTCTATGGATGATGTCGGATTTGTATCTGTATTCATGTTTAACCTATACAACCCTCTGGATCAGAGATGTATGACTATTTTCTCCTTCCATGCAAAATAATTGTAAGGTGTAAGAATGAATTCTTTTTGGAATTCCATCTTTCCGCTGTCTTCAATCTTTTGTACCTGCAAAAAAATTGGTGTAGATTTTGCTTAGAATTCCGTCGACTCTGATACCATGTAAATGTGTTGAACCTGCACAGAATATATCTAGCTAAACACAAATACACACATTTGCAGAGATAATTGGAAAAGGAAGAAGAAGGAGAGAAAGAATGGAAGAATTCTCATAAACCGTTGTGAATAATGAATAATTTACACATGATATACTCTGTATAACTCAATAAGTTCGACTTGAGGTGAACCAAGTCACATAGTGGTGGTCTAGAGTGATGTGGACACACACTAATAGTTACGGGAGTGAACTTCCACCTATTCTAGTCTCTCAGGCAGTTACGAGAGTGAACTGCCACCTAGTTGAGTTAACTAGTCAACTAGTCTTCAATTAACTGACTGAACAAAGAGTGGTGAGGAGTTAACTGATGGAATCAAGGCTAATGCGCCACTATGGTGATGATACCAAGGCAAGGTCGAATTATCATGGTGATTATCCCAATGTTTCATGGTGATGATCCCAATGCAACATCTAAACTCAACTCAACTAGTCAAACTGAAGTATGAACTGAAAGAGAATATTCTCCAGGTGGAATATTCTCTCCTAAAATATAGGAGACTAAATAATGACTAATTATGACTAATAAACAAATAAAAACCTTAGGAAAAATAAATACTATGTGTGTGTGAAGTAACAAGTAACTCCAACACGACGGGTACACTTCGAAGTGTGTGAACTACAACTGATAAGAGCTGCGGGGCATATGTGATATGAGCACTGTGATTTTTCATTCCCTCTGACTTCATAATGAGCTGATGATGGTCACTTCGTCCGCCAAAGAGACTTCTATTTAACACCTTGCCTCAATTTTAGGCATGTAAGCCCATCTCTTCTGATATGACCCGACTCTTTGAGAAAAGACCTTTACCCCTTACACATGTTTTGGTTCTGACATCCCTTCCCGACTCCAAGGGCCAACTGACCACTTTCTGACTTTGACCCGTTTTGATTTTCGGTACCTGACCTCACACGTTTTGACACACATATTCCGACTCGACTAAGACCAACTCTAACTGAAAAAATGACGACGCTAACAACCTCAGTAATAGACAAGATCCTGTGGCAAATGAAGAATCCCTAATTGACCGAGACTTAGATGTTTTTGATACCAAAATCACTATTTCTCCTATCTCTGTGTCCATAAGAAACCTATCCGATAAATTTGGAAGATTTATATCGTTCCTTGAACCAGTCCAGGCCACCATAGTCCCTTAAGCTATTGAAATTGCTTTCTCATTTCCCAAATTTATAGGTTGGTGTGCCGAACTATATTCCCATGAAGAAAGAGTCATTGTGAATAAATGAGGGTCCGGGGTCTTATATAGGGTAGATAGCTTGTCAATTGAATATTCCCTCGGTATACCAGAGTCTTTTTCCACAATTTCTGAACCTTTCAATGAAGAGAAGCTGATTAGGGTATATAGAGAATGTCCATCAGAGGTATGAATATGTTTTTACAGAAAATCATCAAACCTAAACATTTTTTAGAAGGTCTACCTTTTCCAATGAATGTAAATATAATGTTTATTGAAGTCCAATGGGTCTTCTCCCTCTGGAGTCAAGTTTTAGGTCTAGACAATGACAAATATGTGGTTGAAGTCATGCTTGGTTTCCTTTTAATTTTTTTTAAGTCAGATTCTGGTCTATCAGTCTGTATCATCTTTGATAAATTCCTAGTTGATAATATCCATAAACAACTAGTGAATTTTCGCTCTGTAAGACATTTCAGATACTACACCTATCTGTTGAGAATTCTCCTAGAAACCAACAAGAGAGAATTTCTTGAAGAAAAATTTGTGTCAACTGAATGTAAAAGGATTACATTACTTATCTTCATCAACAAAGTCATGTCCATGGTTTATAGTTTGATTTTCAATACCAGCCTACCTAGAGTTTTGTATGACATGAGGATCTCTCTACAACCAAATCCAGAGAACAGAGTGGGGGATTGGGTACTATTCATGCACTCAACAATAATCTGGGTTTATGGTTGTCATGAATCCCCTTACCTATTGCCTATTTTTCTGACTCCTAGAATCTTTTCCCTTGAATTAATCAGGAAGACAATTATATTTGAGACAGAGCATTTCTTGAAATTGCAAAAAGCC
Organism: Picea mariana; assembly: GCA_032191745.1. Taxonomy (NCBI): domain Eukaryota; kingdom Viridiplantae; phylum Streptophyta; class Pinopsida; order Pinales; family Pinaceae; genus Picea; species Picea mariana. The sequence goes on along the minus strand of JASDQU010011718.1, from coordinate 76,816 downwards.
TCCAACCTTAATCATTGGCCCCTTCATTGTCAGAGCCAGATCATGTTTATCTGAATTTCAATCAAAGCTCAAAGAGTTTGGTTTTGCACAGTTATAGGGAAGAAGGTATGATCCACATCAAATCATATCCAAGAGAAGATTGATGAACAAACATGCCCCTTGTAAGCATGAAGAGGTTGAGGGTTTTGATAAGCTGACAAATCTATAAGTCTTTGTTGATATGGAAGAAATCTTGCAACCAATTCAAACACATCAAGTGGAGGAAACCCTGAAACAAAGTCAAACACAACAAGCTTCTCAAAAACTAATAATCAAAGTTCCTAAGATAAGTGTTTATAGAAAGAGAAGTAGTTTATAAGCCATGGGTATCAGTGATCAACAGACCGGTCCTAAGAAGATGAAAGTCTCACAACCAATACATATTGTGGATTTAGAAGAAGAAGATCCCAGAGAACAAGTAAATCTAGATATGGTGGAAAGTGGTACTAGCACTGTAGAGGTTGAAAAGGAAAGTAAACTACAAAGTGAAGTTAGCTCAAGAACCTTTAGCAACAAGAAATATATCTTTGATAAAACATCTGAGGCATTTTATCAATCTAGAGAAGATTTGGAAAAAGAGTATGTTGAGAAGGGAAACACAACTCTGAGTGAGATGAGGGATTTAGCCCCTGAAGTGGAAAATATTTCTCAGCATAATCTTCTTTTTTCACAGTAAGAGACGTTGAAAAGAGGACCTTTAACATTACAGTTGTAGACAAAGACAAAGTCTTTGAGATAAAGATAATATATGACAACATAAGTGCTCCATACAAGGTTAAATTCCATAAGCATACTAGTGATTTGTTGTATTCTGATTACTTGAGTTTACGCTTGAAAAATTCAATACTATCATCTTATGCAATGAAATTGGAAGGATAGTTGAGGCAGGAAAAGGCATCTAGCAGAGCTTGGAAGACTCAGGTCAAGAGGTTGGAATCTGAAGGCCCCCAAGGGTTTAAATACTCATTGGATGAGAAAGACAAATTAATTCAAAGTTTGAAGAAGAAATTGAAAATGTCTGCTACAGAGCATCCACAAACAACATAATTGGTTGCTCTAGAACATGAAAAGGAAACACTTCATCAAGATACATTGGACTACAAGGCTAGGCTATTGCAACTAGAATAATAAAAGGTGAAATGGTCACAAGAGAAAACAAAATTTCTAAACAAGGCTGTAGTTGCAGCTCCTGCTGCATAAGTTGGGTCAAACACTGAAGGACTTGTCCAGGCTATGTCACAAGTTAGGTTGAAAGAAGGAGAAATCAAAGGGATGAAAGTAAGAATAGATAAATTGAAGTAGGAATTATAGGCAAAGGATGAACGTATAGCTCAATTTCAAAAAGTGAATGAAGTCTTGCAATAAAGAATAGACAAATTGAAGATGAGGTTAAGAGGCAAAGGTCTGTTGCAGGGGGCCAAGCATATCATCTGGGACTCTATATCTACCGAATCTGCCAAGTTAGAACATATTTGAATTTCATTAATGATAAAGAAAATATAGCCATCGCAACCATAAGTAGGTGCACTGTTATGAATGGAACTTTAGCAAAGAAACCATCAGAATGGGCCTAGAATGCCATAAATCTACTCAATGTTGTTCCTACTGCAAACCCTCAGACTATTGGGGTTAAAGACATAACTACATTGATTATTTGGGCCATGAGGGTTATTGCTAAACATAAACTGTTGAAATAAGTCCAAACTAAGGAAACACAGATGGAACAAAGTGTAAAGGAGTTCAAAGATTTGTTTGAAGAATTGTTCAGCAAAGGACTTCCACCATTTTGGGATGGCATAGGAAATTTGTATGATCAAGAAGAATACAATGCTCGTTTGACTCAGTGCAGAATGGATCATTCCAAGTTCAAAATCCTGAAGGAAAATCTAAAAGGAGCTACATTAGTTGAGCATCTGATTACAAACCTTGAAATTATGAATCAGTTCAAAGAAGTCAAGCTTGGATTGCCAGTCATGTCATATGCTTCTTGCATTGACTTGGAAATTCTAATAAAGGAAATGAAAGATTCTGATATTCCTTTTGAATTGCAATGGAAGGAAATAATTAGGTTGGGTAAGACAAAATGAAGCTTTCCAAGACCCATTAAATGATGTCTAGATGTCACAAAAAATAACAGATCACGCGAAATACCAAAGCATAAAAAAGTGGCAAAGAAAGGGACTGAAGCACCAGAGGAGCCATAATTCGGATCAAGAAACATTTTCTTGTTGATCATTGTAATCAGTTTCAAAACTTAAATTGTTCATTATAATCATTGTAATCAGTTTCAAAACCGAAACGTTTCTTTGCAATCATTGTAATCGGTTTCAATACCAAAACGTTTCATTTTAATCGTTGTAATCGGTTTCAAACCGAAGGAACTCATCTTGTATAAATATTAGGAGTTCCAAATGTATTAGGGGTTGGAAGAAGTGAAATGTAACTTTTTTAGCTATTTGAAACTTTAATGTAATTTTCTGAAGCTGAATAGAATGCACATGTAGATGTCCTGAAATTTCCATGAAAATATTCTAATGGTGGTGGTCTGAGTCTCGTCTTCTTTCTTCGTATGTATTTCGTGTGTGCTTAAATTTAATTTTCACTGTCTTTTGTTTAAATTGGATAGTTAAAGGCCCATAATTCATCTTATGATGCTCTCGACTGAAGAAATTTAAACTATGTTAAGTTCTTCCTAACTAAGTGAGAATTCATTTATTTAATGCTCTGATACAATTATATGTTTTTCCTTTATTCTCACACTCTGCAAATTACAATTTATAACTCAGATTTATCACCTCATTTATCCTTTATCCTCTAGAGACTTCTACCGACCAGTCAGTGCTTCCATTCGTTTTCAGAAGTTTGACTCCATAGCCGTAAGTGTCCCTCCCCTTCCTTTCCAGCAAAATTATAAAAAACCCTTCAAAGCAACAAAACCTAGCTAGTGATTTGTTAAAAAAAACTCATCTATTAAAAACCAAGTGGCAGGAGAGAGCCCTATCTTAGCTGAGCAGGCTAGTACCTAGCTCTAAAGTGGTTTGTAGGTTACCTCTGTCATTTTTTTTATCAACCGAACAAATTTACAGAGTGCTAACACCATGGACAACTATTCTCCTGTGGCATTTCCCAGACATGTAGAATGGTCCAGGACAACTATTCTCATGGGGATTTACCCAGATAGGTAGAATGGTCCATCTATCTGAGTTCAAACTAGTGACTAGAGTGGGGATATTGGTGTAGGAATGACATTTTCCCTGAACTCATAGTAGTGGCCAAAGGGGGGAAAATGATCTAGAACAATCATTCTTCTCGAGTTCACAGTAGTGACCAGAGTGGGAATAATGGTCCTTGTATCCCACGGCATGGATTTCAACATCTGGGAGAGCTTACATTCTTCTAGGATGTATGTTTGGATTAAAAGAGTGGTCCTTGTAGCCCATGACATGGCTTTCAACATCTGTTGGGACATTCATTCTTCCCGTGTCACAAGAAATCAATAGGATAGGAAGAATGGTCCCTATATCACTTTGTTGAGTGAGTGAATTATGTCTAACGCTCTATTGAGTGCGCTAATTCCTCAACATGACTTATTCAACGTCATACCTGATTAGGCAGATGGAGTATGGCTTCAAGATATTATGCAGACAATGATATGATTTGATGCCAGGTTACTAGCTGATCATAGAGACTATTGTAGTGCATGGTGATAGTCCGTGTAGCTATTAGTTGATTTCAGTGGAGACCGTGTGTCTCTGGATAGTAGCTATGTACTAATGTGGTGGATGTGTTCCACTCATAGTGACTGTGTGTCACTAGATAGTAGATGTGCACTACTAGGAGTGGTTGTGTACCATTGGATCGATTCATGGACGCAAACTATGTATTCATGCAGGAGAATGATGAAAGGTTATCAGTGGAAACGAAAGACTATCAGAAAGGATTGCAGAATGCCATCATGCAATTCCAGAAATAATATAATCTTTGAAGCAAAAAGATACCTGCAAATCCTCCAAAGGGAAATCCTACCAAGGAATCTCAAAATAATACCCCTTCTTCGAGTTAGCCTAAGAAGGACTCTTTTGCAAGGGATGCTGTGGAGAAAGGAAAATAGAAAGAAGAACATCCAAAGAAAGTACCTAAAGTGATAAAGGAGACAGTCATCAAAGAGGTATAAAAAGCCTCATCTTCCTTTAGCTTTGAAAGTGAGATGGCTAAAATTAAAATTTATGTTCCATTCAATGAGCTGATAAAGAATAGTGAATATAGAAATCAGATCATTAAGATGCTCAAGATGGCATTGTAGTAACCGTGTACTACTACTTGATTTCCATGGAGACTACCAATAGTGTTGAATGTGTTTCCTAGGCTAGTGTGCCAACCAATAGTGTTGGAGGTGATTTCCATCTAGATGGATAGTGATGATGATGCTCATGACTTGATCTACATGATCATGAGATAACCTATGTTGCTATGATGATGCTACCTGTAGAATGGTATGGAAGACTATGTGAGCCTTTCCCATACCATGTGAAATGGATGGATGTGTTTGAGACCATTACAATTAATACCTCCCTAGCTAGGAGGGAGTGTTGATATTATGGTAGCTGTGGGAGGTATTTCCCTCCATGTGTAACCTTTGCATTGAAAAGAGAAACCATAAACAAATGTGTAAAAACCCTAGAAGACAAGTTATTCACTAGAATAAATAATATAAATGTATTATCTTCCAGAAAGACAAGTCGACCCAGATAGGTGACAAGAACCACTATAATTAGGATGTGCTCTAGATCATTTGTACACACACTTCACTCACTCTCTTAGAAAGGTATATCACAAGTTTGGAGCTGCAGTTCCAAGAAAGGAAGGTGCATCTTTTGGGGTGATTCTTGGTCTCTCTCTTTCTAGCGCTATCTAGCCTAAGATATGCACCCTACCTTTAGTATCTATTCGTGGTATTCTTGGTGATATTCTTGGTAGTATTCTTAGAGGTATTCTTGGGAAGAAGTGTAACTGCAACTGTTGCAGTTGATTATTTTTCTTGTTCTGTGGTTGTGGATATTCTCTCTCTTGTGTGCTATCCTTGGAGAAGGTGCAGTCTCCTTGTCTTGTGTTGTTGCTGCAGTTGGATGGTGTTTTCTGGTTCCATCTCGTTCTACTGTTGCAACTAGGGTTTATTTGTTGGTTCTAGTGTGGATTTCTAGAATCATTCTATCTAGCAAAGGTTAAGGTGCTCGGGGGTGGTTGTGTGCCCATGGTTGGGTGACAATAGTGATATTGTCTATGGTTAAAATGAACACATCCAATATCTTAACAAATCATGATGGTATATGCAAGGGATGTGAACAAGGAAATAACGTGAAGAGTTCGTTTCCAAGCAGTGAGAATAAATCCAAAGGAGTTTTGGACATCGTTCACTCAGACGCGTGTGGGTCGATGACAACCACTTCACTTAGCGGGTATGTATATCATGTTTCATTTATTGATAATTTCTCACGTAAAACTTGGATTTATTTCTTGAAAGCAAAAAATGAAGTGTTCAACAAGTTCAAAGAATTCAAATCCCTTGCAGAAAATATTTCTGAAAAGAAGATAAAGATTTTAAGGTCAGATAATGGAGGAGAATTCACATCATATGACTTCAAAGCATTCTGCGGAGAAGTTGGGATTAAGAGGGAGGTCACTACTCCCTACAATCCTTAGTAGAATGGTGTGGCAGAAAAAAAGAACCAAATGATAATCTAAGTAGTAAAGAATATGGTTCACGTTCAAGATTTACCGATGCATCTATAGGTAGAAGCAGCCAAGACTGTTGTATATGTGTAGAACATAAGTCCTCACTGTATACTTGGGAACAAGACACTAGGAAAAATGTTTACAAGAGAAAATATAGAGGTCAACCACCTGAGAATATTTCTCCATCCAATATATGTGCATGTTCCCAAGGATAAGAGATCGAAGTTGGATTCTTTAGGCAAGAAGGGTATATTTGTTGGATATAGTGAGACATCAAAGGAATATCGAGTCTATGTCCCTAGTCACAGGAAGATTGAGACTAGCAGATATGTTACCTTCGATGAGGATGTAGCCTTCAATAGGTTGAGGAAGAATCATACAGATGAGGGCCATGATGAGGAGCCTGAAGCTACTAGGATTGGAGATACATATATAGGTAATGACGTTGTACCAAAAGAGTATGTTACAAAATATCATGATATGACAGAACAACAAAGACCTATAGATCCACCCCAAGAGATGACTACAAATAAGAGAAGACCAGATTGAGCTTGAGAGATGATTTAGGATGCAGAGAAGTATGGTGCTCCAAATGGATATTTCAGAGAAAGTAAGAAACTGTGACCATATTCTAGTTACATGGCATTGTTAAGTGATATCATTGATCAAGAGCCTATCTTTTATGAAGAGGATGTAGAGAAGAAAGTATGGAAGGATACCATGATTGAGGAGTACTAGTCCATTATGAAGAATGATGTTTAGGATGTGGTTCTGAGACCAAAAGAGAAGTCTGTGGTGAGTTTGAAATGGATCTACAAGACAAATCATTCAACAGATGGCAGTATCAACAAGTAAAAGGAAAGATTCATGGCTCGTGGTTTCTCCCAGAAAGAAGGAATAGATTATGAGGAGACATTTTTTCCTGTGGCGAGATACACTTCGATTAGGTCTATACTTGCAATAGCTGCAATAATGAAATGGAAAGTACATCAGATGGACATAAAGAAATTTTTTATGAATGGTGTAGTAGAAGAGGAAGTGTACGTGGAGAAACCACAAGGTTTTGAGACACATGACATGAAGAAACATGTGTGCAGGTTGAAGAAATCCTTGTATGGATTGAAGCAAGCATCCAGGGTATGGTATGGTAGAATTGAAAATTTTCTGATGAGCTTGGGATTTATCAAGAGTAGAGTAGATTCCAACCTTTACTATAAGGTTGTGGATGGTGGACTAGTGGTATTGTTTTTATATGTGGATGACCTGTTTCTAACAGGGGACAAGAAGCTCATCGTTGAGTTTAAGAGGAAGCTAGCTATAGACATCCAAATGAAATACTTAGGTATGATGCATTATTTATTAGGTATAGAGGTATGGTAGAAATCGAATGAGATTTTCCTTAACCAAGGAAAATATACTATAGGAAACCTGAAGAGATTCAAATGATGGATTGTGAAGCCATGTCTACACCATTTGTGACGAAATTGAAGTTATTTAGTGATAAATCTGCAAAGACAGTGGATGCGACCATGCATAGACAGATGATTGGTTCATTGATGTATTTGACGAACACAAGGCCATATATATGCTTTGCGGTGAACACATTGAGTCAGTATATGGTTCACCTATAAGTGTTCACTTGATTGCGAAAAAACATGTATTGAGGTAACTGAAAGGTATTGTTGACTATGGACTCAGATATGTTTTGAATCGTGAGATAAGACTACAAGGCTATGCTAATTCAGATTGGGTCGGTAGTGTCGCAGATCAGAAGAGTACATTGGGATGTTGCTTTAGTTTGGGATCAACTATAATCTCGTGGCTCAACAGAAAACATAATAGTGTGGCACTGAGTACGACCAAGGAATAATATATAACATCATGTTCAATGCGTAGAGAAGCTGTGTGGCTTCAGAAGTTTCTTGTAGGGAAGTTTGATTTCGATTTGGAGGTGACTTGTATCTTTTGTGACAACCCGAGTTTCATAAAGTTATCTGATACCCCATGTTTCATGATAAGTCAAAGAATATCTACATTAAGTACCATTATATCTGAGACATGGTGCAAAAGGGAGATGTGATTCTCCATTATATTTCCACATATGAGCAGATAGATGATGTGTTGACCAAGCCTCTGTCAAAGATAAAGTTTGATTATTTCAGGGACAAGCTTGGTGTGGTCTAGAAGGACTTCCCTCATAAGAGGGAGTGATGAGTTACATATGCGATTCCAGGGGCAGTATCATGTAGAGTGTTGCAGAAATGGGTAGTCATTCACATGCATGTTACCGATTGTGACACACGTTGACCTGATCTCGCACATGGTCAGGATGCCAAGCCTTCAAGGCTAGAAGATGCCCAAATTTCAAGCTGGAGGAACAACCTGTGTGGTTGGAGAATTCCTAGCCTTGGGCTAGATGGCTAGTGTGTGCACACTAGATTTACTAATCCTTGTGGTTAGATGTCCAATCACTGTGGGCTCGATGCCTAATGTGCCAACCAAAAGGGATATCTTTAGAGCTAGTTGCCCAGTTTTGTGTGAGTTAGATAGTTTCCTAGTTCTATGTGAGCTAGATGAAGTCCCGTAATGACATAAGGTACAAAAGGATGCTAAGACCCATAAGGTACAAAGGAAAATGAGGTTGTGCTCACTAGAGAGATGATACATATGATGATGAGACCTTAGATACATGCTATGGTCACATAACTTCTATAGATGTATAAATTCATAGAAAGTCAACAAGTAAATGGTCAAGAGTACAGACGTGCAACAACAATATTGAAGATTGTTCCAGAAGAATACCTTCCTTTATAAGAGGGAGTGTTGAAGTTTTGAGTAGCTTCAAAAGATATTCTTATTGTATTTGATCAAGTCAAAACCCTAAAATAATAATGATAAATCATATTTGTAAATTCAGACCCATTGATCCATTACAAAAGGCAAATAAAAATTAGAAAGTGACAACTATACAAGTCGACCCTGACCAAGTTAAAAGAGGATGGTTCATTCGCTATATAAAGGAGGATAGATGCCTAATTTAGGTGAAATAACACAAGTTCTCTCAAGGACAAGTTTACTAGCCTTAGAAGAAGATACAAAAACAAAAGAAAGGTTTTTGGGGAGACATTTGATTATCTATTGAAGTATCTATTCAAGGGAAGTGGTGCGCTACCCTACTGCAACTAGGGTTTCTAGTTTATCTTGTGCATATCTTATATTATGGAATATATATCTTGAAGAGAGCATTGTATTGACATTGTACTTGGTTGATGAATATATATTAAAGAAGTTCTGTTGGGTTTTCTTCCCCAATAGGCTTTCCCAGGATAAATCTTTGTGTATACTTTGAATGTATTTCTTTCAGTGATTCTCGTTAATATGATAATGAATTAAAGATTAAGGAATTTTGAATACTCTTAACTGCTTAAGAAAAATCTCAACATGATCAAGGCATAAATCAATGGCAACCTACCTCTTCCAGTAGCTCAAAACATGGGTTTCCACCTTGGTAGTGTTTCTACATCTTTTTGGGTCCTAAACTTCCGAGGTCGTTTTGTGGCCCTAAAAAATGTTGTTTTGGGCCCACCACAGTCACATTGTATGCCTTAGCTAGAGTGTGATGGAAAAATGTGTATTCCCCAGATAGACCTTTTCAATGAGCTATTGTGCTCCCCAAACAAAGATCATATGCAAAAGTTACGCCCTTGGGAAGTTGACGTACCAACTACCCCCATTGGGGCCCGCAAAACTTTTGGCGTTTCATCTCTCGGGGTTAGGGTTTTGAATTTTCTTTATGTTAAAAAGGTGTCTAGAGCCTCATTGTAAACATCATCATATTATTTTGAATGAACGTAGCCATCACATCTCTTCTTAGAGATAAGATGCTACCATTCTAACGAGTCATTCACTTTTTAATTTTACAGTTTCTATACATTCTCTCATTAATAAAAATTGTGCATTACTGTTTCTCCATGTTTATTGTAATATCTCTGTATATTTCATTGTTACATCTCTGCCTTCGTTTTTTTCTCAAAATAATTTGGATCAAGTCTCAGGTTCAATATCACCTTATGTATCACCTTTACTGGTTCTCTTTTCTTCAACTAAGAGGGTTGAAATCATGTCTTCTAGAGTTTGAGAAGACATGTTGGTGACCTCTCGACCTGTTTTTATTAACTGTTGATATTGTGGTATTTGTGGGAGGTATTAGCCTCCACGTGTAACCTTTGACAAGACTAGAATATTCCAGGAATCAAGAGAAACCCTAAAACGTTGGATAATAAAACTAGGACACAAGTCAACTCAAAATAATATTTAATATTGAGTTATTATCCTCTAGAAAGAGAATTTGGCCCAGTCAAGTGAGATAGAGCAGTATAAATAGAGGGCTTTAGAGATCATTTTTCATTCACACTCTCACAACTACATAAGACCAGTGGTGTGCAAGTTTGGAGAGGAACTGCAACTGCTGCAACTGGCATTTTGGTTTTGGCTTGGAATTTCTCTTGGTTATGGTTTGGAATTTTTGCTTGGCCTTTGGTTATTATTGCTTGGTGTGATAGCCTTGGAGAAATGTGTGCTACCTTGGTTGGCTACTGGATTGCTTCCAGAATTATTCTGTGTATCAAGGTTAAGGTGCCCGGGGGTGGCTTTGTGCATATAGTTGGGTGAAAATATTTCTATATTGTCTATGGTGAAACAAGCACACCTATTTTTCTAACAGGTCATGGACCCACACTATCTTAGAATAGTCTAACTGATGGAAGATATATTGGGAGGATTTGCTTAGTTACAATTGTAGTCAAAGTTTTGCTACAACAACGAAACCCTAACCCTCTTGTTAAGGCACCTTAAGTGAAGACTCAAGATCTTGACCTAATTCCTGGATAATGTAGTGCACCCTAGCTAAGCACACCTCCTGGTACTCTCAGCAATCCAAGGCATCAAGTTTGAGTTTTTGGTCAAATTCAAAGGTTGGGAAAGTCAAAGTCAAAGATTGAACAAGTCAAAGAAGTCATGACTTACTCTATGAGGTCAAAAAACAAGTTAGAAGGGGCTTCTAAATTCAGAGCATGGAAGACAAGGATTGACCTCATCCTTGCCAAGAATAAAGTGTTGGATATTGTGAAAGGAAAGATGATGGAACCACAATTTGAAGTAGGAAAAGAGAAGGAACCTCAAAACGTTGCAGTTATGGAGAATTTCAAGGACAATGACATCAATGCTATGAATATCATAGTGGAATCTATAAAATACCACTTGATACCCTACATCTCTCATCTTGACTCATCTAAGAAGATGTACGATGCCATAACTAACCTCTTCTCAGTCAGAAACAACGTTGGAAAAGTAATGAGTTTGAAGAATGAGCTCTCTGACATGAAAATGAATGATGATGATAGAATAACATCATACTTTGTAAGAATCTCTCAGTTAAGAGATTAACTACAAGCTATTGAAGAAATCGTTTCAGAAAAGGAACTAGTAAATATAATAATCAATGGCCTTCCCAAGACATGGGATGCATTTGCCGCAAGCATGAACACAAGAAAGGAGTATCCCACATTTGAAGAACTTTGGACTTGCTGTGCACAAAAAGAATCAAGGATTAGCGTAAAAGAGAAATCCCAAAAGGAATATGATGATCAAGCCTTCACAACAAAATTCAATAATTTCAGGATTAAGAGAAAGTTTGGCTTAAGTAAGAAACCAAATCAAGAAAATGATATTTCAAAAATACAATGGTTCAAATGTCGAAAATATGGTCACTACAAGAACCACTGTCCCGAGTTAAAAAAGAAGAAGGAAATAGACGAAGCAACAGTTTCCGAAGAAAGGGAACCTTTAAAGAAATCCAAGCAGGATAAAATAGACTTCTTCTTCTAGTCAAGGTGAAAATATTCTTCATAGTTCTTGTACATACCATGTTTACATAGTTCATGTATATATCATGCATATCTATTTCTTAGAAGAAAGTATGGTTAGTGAAACAATACCCATGGAAGAATAACAAGATAAGGATTTCTATTACGATGACTACAATGCACATGAAAAATATGAATTACGTTGACAATCTTTGGTGACAATTCCTGTGGAAGCCATTATACAAGTAACAATTTCCAGATGGGCCACAATCATAATCAAACTTTAAGAGACTAGAAAGAAGTCAGTAATCAAGAGGAAACTAGAATAAAACTTGTGACACTCCGCAGAAAACAATAAGGATGTAGATGAAAGCACTCTCTTAGATGGATGGAGCTGATTGCAGAATTCCAAAAGAAGAGCATGCATTCAAGAATGAAGCTGGGATTAGGAGGGAACTAGTCCTAAATGATATGATCCATTGAAGAATTTGTGAAGATTATAAAGTATCTGTCCATGTTCCCCATTGAAAGTAGCATCCATGATAAGCATCACATGTTCAATTTGACTCTAGAAGAAGTTTTCTTCTAAAAGAATTGTTAAGTATCCTTGGCTGTCCATCTACATCCATGTTGCTATGACGAAAGGAAGAAGTTGGAATCTTTAGGAAGGAAGGGCATGGAATATGTAGAAGAATCCATGGACCCAAAAGCTAAACAGGAACATGAAGATTCCAAGAAAGAAAGAAAATCCAGAACAATCATTTATTATACCGAGAATCATAAGACTACCAACTTGGTTTGAACCCACTAGAAGAAATCAAGCAGAAGAAATGGAAGTTGTGATGAAGAACAATGCCTCTTGCAGTATCCATGGATTGAAATTTACATGTAAAAGACTGTTCTTTCCAGTAAAGCAAATTGAGAAAGAAGCTTATACCAGAAATAGACCCATGTATGCAAATGGAAGAATACCTTGTATGGATTGAAGCAACTTGATGCAGAGTATCTCATATACAACAAAATTGTGGCGAAAAATTCCTATGTCAGATAAAGTGTATCA
>JASDQU010011718.1:49407-63886 GCA_032191745.1 Picea mariana | reverse complement strand
TGATGTGTTGACCAAGCCTCTGTCAAAGATAAAGTTTGATTATTTCAGGGACAAGCTTGGTGTGGTCTAGAAGGACTTCCCTCATAAGAGGGAGTGATGAGTTACATATGCGATTCCAGGGGCAGTATCATGTAGAGTGTTGCAGAAATGGGTAGTCATTCACATGCATGTTACCGATTGTGACACACGTTGACCTGATCTCGCACATGGTCAGGATGCCAAGCCTTCAAGGCTAGAAGATGCCCAAATTTCAAGCTGGAGGAACAACCTGTGTGGTTGGAGAATTCCTAGCCTTGGGCTAGATGGCTAGTGTGTGCACACTAGATTTACTAATCCTTGTGGTTAGATGTCCAATCACTGTGGGCTCGATGCCTAATGTGCCAACCAAAAGGGATATCTTTAGAGCTAGTTGCCCAGTTTTGTGTGAGTTAGATAGTTTCCTAGTTCTATGTGAGCTAGATGAAGTCCCGTAATGACATAAGGTACAAAAGGATGCTAAGACCCATAAGGTACAAAGGAAAATGAGGTTGTGCTCACTAGAGAGATGATACATATGATGATGAGACCTTAGATACATGCTATGGTCACATAACTTCTATAGATGTATAAATTCATAGAAAGTCAACAAGTAAATGGTCAAGAGTACAGACGTGCAACAACAATATTGAAGATTGTTCCAGAAGAATACCTTCCTTTATAAGAGGGAGTGTTGAAGTTTTGAGTAGCTTCAAAAGATATTCTTATTGTATTTGATCAAGTCAAAACCCTAAAATAATAATGATAAATCATATTTGTAAATTCAGACCCATTGATCCATTACAAAAGGCAAATAAAAATTAGAAAGTGACAACTATACAAGTCGACCCTGACCAAGTTAAAAGAGGATGGTTCATTCGCTATATAAAGGAGGATAGATGCCTAATTTAGGTGAAATAACACAAGTTCTCTCAAGGACAAGTTTACTAGCCTTAGAAGAAGATACAAAAACAAAAGAAAGGTTTTTGGGGAGACATTTGATTATCTATTGAAGTATCTATTCAAGGGAAGTGGTGCGCTACCCTACTGCAACTAGGGTTTCTAGTTTATCTTGTGCATATCTTATATTATGGAATATATATCTTGAAGAGAGCATTGTATTGACATTGTACTTGGTTGATGAATATATATTAAAGAAGTTCTGTTGGGTTTTCTTCCCCAATAGGCTTTCCCAGGATAAATCTTTGTGTATACTTTGAATGTATTTCTTTCAGTGATTCTCGTTAATATGATAATGAATTAAAGATTAAGGAATTTTGAATACTCTTAACTGCTTAAGAAAAATCTCAACATGATCAAGGCATAAATCAATGGCAACCTACCTCTTCCAGTAGCTCAAAACATGGGTTTCCACCTTGGTAGTGTTTCTACATCTTTTTGGGTCCTAAACTTCCGAGGTCGTTTTGTGGCCCTAAAAAATGTTGTTTTGGGCCCACCACAGTCACATTGTATGCCTTAGCTAGAGTGTGATGGAAAAATGTGTATTCCCCAGATAGACCTTTTCAATGAGCTATTGTGCTCCCCAAACAAAGATCATATGCAAAAGTTACGCCCTTGGGAAGTTGACGTACCAACTACCCCCATTGGGGCCCGCAAAACTTTTGGCGTTTCATCTCTCGGGGTTAGGGTTTTGAATTTTCTTTATGTTAAAAAGGTGTCTAGAGCCTCATTGTAAACATCATCATATTATTTTGAATGAACGTAGCCATCACATCTCTTCTTAGAGATAAGATGCTACCATTCTAACGAGTCATTCACTTTTTAATTTTACAGTTTCTATACATTCTCTCATTAATAAAAATTGTGCATTACTGTTTCTCCATGTTTATTGTAATATCTCTGTATATTTCATTGTTACATCTCTGCCTTCGTTTTTTTCTCAAAATAATTTGGATCAAGTCTCAGGTTCAATATCACCTTATGTATCACCTTTACTGGTTCTCTTTTCTTCAACTAAGAGGGTTGAAATCATGTCTTCTAGAGTTTGAGAAGACATGTTGGTGACCTCTCGACCTGTTTTTATTAACTGTTGATATTGTGGTATTTGTGGGAGGTATTAGCCTCCACGTGTAACCTTTGACAAGACTAGAATATTCCAGGAATCAAGAGAAACCCTAAAACGTTGGATAATAAAACTAGGACACAAGTCAACTCAAAATAATATTTAATATTGAGTTATTATCCTCTAGAAAGAGAATTTGGCCCAGTCAAGTGAGATAGAGCAGTATAAATAGAGGGCTTTAGAGATCATTTTTCATTCACACTCTCACAACTACATAAGACCAGTGGTGTGCAAGTTTGGAGAGGAACTGCAACTGCTGCAACTGGCATTTTGGTTTTGGCTTGGAATTTCTCTTGGTTATGGTTTGGAATTTTTGCTTGGCCTTTGGTTATTATTGCTTGGTGTGATAGCCTTGGAGAAATGTGTGCTACCTTGGTTGGCTACTGGATTGCTTCCAGAATTATTCTGTGTATCAAGGTTAAGGTGCCCGGGGGTGGCTTTGTGCATATAGTTGGGTGAAAATATTTCTATATTGTCTATGGTGAAACAAGCACACCTATTTTTCTAACAGGTCATGGACCCACACTATCTTAGAATAGTCTAACTGATGGAAGATATATTGGGAGGATTTGCTTAGTTACAATTGTAGTCAAAGTTTTGCTACAACAACGAAACCCTAACCCTCTTGTTAAGGCACCTTAAGTGAAGACTCAAGATCTTGACCTAATTCCTGGATAATGTAGTGCACCCTAGCTAAGCACACCTCCTGGTACTCTCAGCAATCCAAGGCATCAAGTTTGAGTTTTTGGTCAAATTCAAAGGTTGGGAAAGTCAAAGTCAAAGATTGAACAAGTCAAAGAAGTCATGACTTACTCTATGAGGTCAAAAAACAAGTTAGAAGGGGCTTCTAAATTCAGAGCATGGAAGACAAGGATTGACCTCATCCTTGCCAAGAATAAAGTGTTGGATATTGTGAAAGGAAAGATGATGGAACCACAATTTGAAGTAGGAAAAGAGAAGGAACCTCAAAACGTTGCAGTTATGGAGAATTTCAAGGACAATGACATCAATGCTATGAATATCATAGTGGAATCTATAAAATACCACTTGATACCCTACATCTCTCATCTTGACTCATCTAAGAAGATGTACGATGCCATAACTAACCTCTTCTCAGTCAGAAACAACGTTGGAAAAGTAATGAGTTTGAAGAATGAGCTCTCTGACATGAAAATGAATGATGATGATAGAATAACATCATACTTTGTAAGAATCTCTCAGTTAAGAGATTAACTACAAGCTATTGAAGAAATCGTTTCAGAAAAGGAACTAGTAAATATAATAATCAATGGCCTTCCCAAGACATGGGATGCATTTGCCGCAAGCATGAACACAAGAAAGGAGTATCCCACATTTGAAGAACTTTGGACTTGCTGTGCACAAAAAGAATCAAGGATTAGCGTAAAAGAGAAATCCCAAAAGGAATATGATGATCAAGCCTTCACAACAAAATTCAATAATTTCAGGATTAAGAGAAAGTTTGGCTTAAGTAAGAAACCAAATCAAGAAAATGATATTTCAAAAATACAATGGTTCAAATGTCGAAAATATGGTCACTACAAGAACCACTGTCCCGAGTTAAAAAAGAAGAAGGAAATAGACGAAGCAACAGTTTCCGAAGAAAGGGAACCTTTAAAGAAATCCAAGCAGGATAAAATAGACTTCTTCTTCTAGTCAAGGTGAAAATATTCTTCATAGTTCTTGTACATACCATGTTTACATAGTTCATGTATATATCATGCATATCTATTTCTTAGAAGAAAGTATGGTTAGTGAAACAATACCCATGGAAGAATAACAAGATAAGGATTTCTATTACGATGACTACAATGCACATGAAAAATATGAATTACGTTGACAATCTTTGGTGACAATTCCTGTGGAAGCCATTATACAAGTAACAATTTCCAGATGGGCCACAATCATAATCAAACTTTAAGAGACTAGAAAGAAGTCAGTAATCAAGAGGAAACTAGAATAAAACTTGTGACACTCCGCAGAAAACAATAAGGATGTAGATGAAAGCACTCTCTTAGATGGATGGAGCTGATTGCAGAATTCCAAAAGAAGAGCATGCATTCAAGAATGAAGCTGGGATTAGGAGGGAACTAGTCCTAAATGATATGATCCATTGAAGAATTTGTGAAGATTATAAAGTATCTGTCCATGTTCCCCATTGAAAGTAGCATCCATGATAAGCATCACATGTTCAATTTGACTCTAGAAGAAGTTTTCTTCTAAAAGAATTGTTAAGTATCCTTGGCTGTCCATCTACATCCATGTTGCTATGACGAAAGGAAGAAGTTGGAATCTTTAGGAAGGAAGGGCATGGAATATGTAGAAGAATCCATGGACCCAAAAGCTAAACAGGAACATGAAGATTCCAAGAAAGAAAGAAAATCCAGAACAATCATTTATTATACCGAGAATCATAAGACTACCAACTTGGTTTGAACCCACTAGAAGAAATCAAGCAGAAGAAATGGAAGTTGTGATGAAGAACAATGCCTCTTGCAGTATCCATGGATTGAAATTTACATGTAAAAGACTGTTCTTTCCAGTAAAGCAAATTGAGAAAGAAGCTTATACCAGAAATAGACCCATGTATGCAAATGGAAGAATACCTTGTATGGATTGAAGCAACTTGATGCAGAGTATCTCATATACAACAAAATTGTGGCGAAAAATTCCTATGTCAGATAAAGTGTATCATAATGGTTACTTAGAAGACCGGGATGATGGATTGAAAATCTATGGAAACTATCAGATCTGAAGAAGTTGAAGAGAAGCTAATCTAGTAGACCTGTCTCTATATGGACAATTGATTGGATCGTTAATGTATTTAATACTCAACCATATATTTGTTTTGTGGGACGTTTAAACTATGACATACAAATGCATGAATTTATCGATTCAGATTGAACATGGAGTGTAGATAACAGAAGAAGTGCTACTTGGATTTGTTTCAGTTTGATATTTGCCACGATTTCATGGGATAACATGAAACATAACTCTGTTCCACTTAGAACTACAAAAGCAGAGTGTATTGCAACTTGTGATGCTTTTACAAAATCAATGTGGCTCTGTAAGTTGGTTTTTGGACCGTCTGATCAGGTGTTGAATTCGACCATGATATATTGTAAAGAGCTATGGGAAGATTTTAGAGAAATTAGTGTTCCATGATAGGCCAAAGTACATTGATATCAAGCATTATATTCTCCATGATAAAGTCTAGAAGAGAGAAGTGGTTCTCCAGTATATCTCCACAGATGAGCAGATAAAAAATATTTTGGTAAAGCCTCTTTCCAAGATGAAAAGTTTGTGTACTTAAAAGACAATTTGGGGATCATGGAGATGACTTATTTGAAAATGAAGTGATTACTCGCAGCTTGGGAGGGAGTACTGATATGTTATTGATTTATGGACAGTCATTTTCCAGTTCAGAAAATGGTCCATGATGGGTAGTTCCTTTCCACTTTGGAAAGTGGTCCAATATTTCTGACGGACAGGCATTTTCCAGTTCGAAAAATGGTCCAGATCGGACAATCATTTTCATAATCAAAATGGTCCAATAGATTGTTGATGTACCATAGAAAATGACCCCCCTTGTGGTTAGTGTGGGGGAATGGTATAGGACAATAATTCTTCTTGGCATTCACTCTAAGTAGTGGTCAAGTAGAATGGTCGACCTCGCCAGGTAGTCATTCTTTTGAAGTTCATAGTTGTGAGCAGTTTTGAAGAATGGTCTGTTTTGGAGGTTGGTGTAGTACAATCATTCCCTAGGGAAGACTCATTATTTCTAGGTTGCACTATGATTAGTGCCAGAGGAATGGCCTAGTTAGGTGAATGGTCCATGTTCAACAATCGGGGACAAGAATTACCTAGGGAAGACTCATTCTCTCCAGATTGCACTGTGATTAGTGCCGGAGGAATGGCCCAGTTAGGTGAATGTTCCAGGCTCAGAAATCAGGGACAACTATTCTTCTATTCTTGGGAAGAATAGTTCAGATATCCCATGGATGATGTTTACTTTATGAGAATATATGCTCTTCCAGATCTCACATATGTGAGTGGAAGAATGGGTCAAATGACTCAGTTTGTATCATGATATTGTTATGCAAGTTGATATCAAATGATATGATTATTGTATAGACTGTATGTCTCTAGAAAATAGCTATAAGACAATAGACAATCAATATGTATATATACACATCAAATACCATAAAACACATAAGATATGATGTATGAAGGGAAATAATATATTTGTATGAACCATATGTTGACATGGTCGAATGGAAACCCTAACAAACAAGAAGTTAAGTAAATTTATTTGTTAACCAACTAAGATATATGTTATGAACCCGAATATTATGAACATATAAACTCCCTAATGGTGGATTGATATCAATAAAATAAAATATCAAATACAAACATGTCTACTTATGGTAGAAACAATTGAGCAATTCCTAATACAATGGAATAAAACACACATTCAACAACAATAGAATAACACACACACATTGAGTAAATTAAAAAACAATGCAATAACACACACACACACATTTTGAAATACAACACGTTGAAATTTTAAAACAACAATTGGAACAATAGATGTAAGCCAATGAAAAACACACACACACACACACACACACACACACACACACACACACACACACACACACACACACACACACACACACACACACACACACAATGGAAATTTAAAACTAGAAGTGGAACAATTGATGTAAGCTAGTGAAATTTTAAAACAACATTTATAACAATTGTTGTAAGCCAAAACACAACTAGCTTGAATTTGAAACAATGTAAAGAAACTCAACTAGGAAGGTGTGGATGCAAACTCAAGTCCATAATATCCAAGCATTTTATAGACACTATACTTGGTCCAATTGGTCTACCATTGACAACTTTGAATTATAACTCCCCTCAACACTAGAATATGAAACCTACATATAGCACATTAATAACAAACTATATAAGATCTTAATATTTCTTACTGTCTTGTTATTGAAAATTTGAGAATATGTGCTCAATGCAAATTTAGAAATTTCACCTCAACCTTGTTAGACATGTTGTATTCTTTGCAGGTAGACTTAGTATCCTCATTTGTTTTTGGCCTATTTTAATCTAATCTTGGTTAATATATTAGGTTTTCATCTAATCCAAGTTAATGGATTAGGGTTTTGGATGCTGCCGAATACCTAAATACTGTATTGTGAATGATGAAGTTAATACAATAAAGAAGAGAGAGGTGCAACTATACGTTTTGTTGGTTTTATTAATTAAGGGTTAAGGGTAAATATTTGTGTATACTATGTGGATGCACCATTGTTATTCTTATTTTGAGATTATGTTATTATTGCTTTTCTTGCACAAGTTTATCAAACTCTTTAAACCTTGTGGTTCCCTAGATCTATTTCCCATGAACTTTCAGCTTTAGGGATGAAACTGAAATATAAATTACAATAGTATGTATTTCACCTCTGTCTAACCAAATATGCAAGGCATCCCAAGAAAATAAACACCGAACACATGTACTTTGAGGGAACTATGTTTTCAATCCTAACGACACAATTTCCAATATACAAAATCTTTGAAAATAACTTATAAGAAATAGGTTTATGATAGCCACAAATATTCCCTCTTGGCTTCTATTTACTCAACAAAATATGTTCATTGTTATGTTAAAGAGTACATAGCCAACACTAGAAACCCCAACCACCATGAGGGCATATGTTGAAAATCAGATTTGCAAGTACACAAATTTTGGAAAACAAAGTACACTTCATATATACAACAAATGAAGTTATAAGCACATACTAGAAACTCGTCACAAGATAATACACTATGTCCTATCTTATTATCACAAGCTAGAACACTCTAAATGCATCCAAACCCTAGCTTGGGCATCCACCATCAATAACAAACCTTAACCAAAAAACATGGCCTAGCAAGGCATCACACCACGATACTCCTAGCCAGTCCAAAGTCTCAACAACAAGCTAACGCCAACACCAAGAAGTCCACCCCTAATATTTTTACTTCACTTTAGCACCATTGTCTTGATCTAGGGTTTATATCACACAAGCCTTATCCATTGCTGCATCACATGAATACAAGCCTTCTAAGACAATGTTAGAGCTAGTCTTCAAAGCTCTTTATCCATCCTAGGGTTTGAGCTCCACAAACAATAGGTATTCATATCTTGCATAAAACAAGTGCCAAGACCCCTATAAAACTCATCAATGGAATATATAACAATTTTTCCAAGCTAGACTTTACACCAAAATAAAAATCCTCTACTCTAGTGCTCCATGCTCTTGCTGTAGCCTCCATGCATCAAAAAAGGATAAGGCTCCAATATCATCCCTCGTAATAGTATTCTTTCATCATGTCTCCCTTAGGGTTTCTATCAAAAACCCTAGTGACAACTCTCTTGCATCAACACAAGAGCCAAGGCTTCTCCATGACCATACAAAGAGTAAGTAACAATAAGAAGAAAAGCTTGAACCAACACTTTTTGTGTTCATTTTATTCTCTAGGATAAGCACAATCCTTAGTGTCCACTTGCATCACCAAAAAAGGACTCCAAGAACATCCTCAAGTGATAACATCCATATTCATGTCTTCTCTAGGGTTTATATCACAAACCCCATGTATTTCTCCCTACAAGAATTCTTCAAGACAATTTCAAAGATGGAGTAATGAGTATGTTAGTAGTGAGTAATGAGAACAACTCTCTCCTCCCTTTATATAGAATAGGTGAGGGGTGCTAACATAAAACATGTATTGGGTCCACACAAGTAACGTTAGAGTTAACTCAACAAGGAAAATCCAAATGGAATGATTTACAATACAATGATGAAAAGTGTCACACTAGGGTTATACCCAACCCTAAGGTGGTGTGCTCTCCAATCATGATCCTCCTTGGACCTAATTCCCCTCCTCCAAGATGGTTCTTTATCTAACAAGTTGTTAGACCAACACTCCCTCTTACATGGTGGTTCATTCTCTAAGTGACCTCTTGCAAGTTGTTCCTCTTTTAGTTATGTACCACATGTCCTCTTGTGCCTAGCGCTCATCCTCCTAGGTAGGTACCTATCTAAGCAAGCAACAAACTCCCTCATTGTGTGCACCCATTGAGTTAGTCATCATGCCAATTAGCTTAACAACCTCCTAGGTAAGTGCGCTATGCTATCACTCTATCCAAGGTCAAACATCCACTCAAACTTAGCCATCCATATGTCCATCAAGCATCATCAAGGGACAAATAGACCTATTAGTCTTTTAGCTAGGTGAAAACACTTTTGGGGTAACCTCAAAAGACAACTCTCCAACTTAATGAGTAAAGTTTTTTCTTAACACCATTAAACTCCCTCTGAATTTGAACCTTGTAAATCCTATGCCCCAATAACTCTAGAAGAATACTCCTTCATGATGACATCAACAACATACCTACTCTAAAACCATATCACACTTCCATCATGACATCAACATCATACCTACTCTACAAGACACCATTAGAGTCACTCCCACGAGTATAGGTTCACAAGAAAGCAATCACTACTCATAAATATCTCCAAGTAATCAACCAAAGAATCCACAACTCAACCTCTAGATAATGCACATGCAAGGAGAACAAAATCTAAGCAACTTGGTTTACACCATCAAACCAATTTGCTCCCCATTCATCTCAAACTTCCCCTCTATTAAGGGTTCCAATGACCTTTTGAGACATTGAAGGAACATAACCTTGGATCACTGCATTCTGTAGAACTTTCAAATCACTTAGAAACAAGGAAGACATCAACAATAACCTGTAAAAACTCCAAAATCTCTAAATTCAACATCATGTTAAATGACAAAACATGGTATTCCAACAGAGGATGAACAACTTTAGTAACCACTCACACAACCAAATCAAAGATGAACACATTGATATTTTTACGTGGTTAAAATCCTCAGAGAGGGAAACAATCCACAACCCTAGCCAACATGGCCACTCGAGGCAATATACTGATGCAAAAGAAAAATATTTTACAAGAGAGTTTCTCACAATCAATCATCAACAAATGACCCTCCATGAGATCATGGACCAACTAGGTGTTAAGCCACATATCAATGTAGCTATTAAGATCGAAAAGAATATGAGCCATTAGATAACTCTATGTCTAGAACATATCATGATCGTCATATTACATAATTGCTAATGCATACTAAATAAACACACTAAGAAACACACTTTTACCTAAAGACACATTATACCAAGTTGATCTTAACTAACTCCTAAGTGTCTAAATATCCTAACATCCCCCCTAAGAACAACTTGGGATAGGATTGAAGGATTTACAAAAGAGACACAATACGAGAGTGAAGGAGACATTAGAGCCTATCCCGCCTTAATGACAACTTCTTGAACTCCTAACATAGATCAAAGTTTGGAAATATTTGCATCTGTAAGAGGCTTTGTGAAAATGTCTGCAACTTGATCTTCTCTAGGGAAAAATAACACTTCAATAACTCTATCATGAATAAGATTTTTGATAAAGTGCATGTGTAGCTCAATGTGTTTGTTGTACTGATATTGGAATGGATCTTTGGCGAGATTGATGGCACTTTGATTTTCGCACTAGAGGGTGGTCAGATGCTGTTGATGGAACTGAAATAATCCATCAAAGTGATTTGAATTGGATCTGAACAAGAAACAATTGTCTAAGGCACATGATTTTACGAGGATATACATGGGAAAGGTTCAAGTCTTTGGATAAAGAAGGGACTGGACTATTGGCATGAATGGCCCCATGCCATCATGACCAGTGTCCACACATGCACTCAATCAAGACCTATGGAAATAAACAATAGATGATTGTAAAAGAAAAAAAATGTGTATTAAAGAGATAAAGATTTATAGACTCTCTCTATACGCATAAAATACAAAAGGAAAATAAATAAAAGGAGGGGAGCCAAATTTGGGGAAGTTGAAGGGTTGCGGATACCTAACCTTCCTTCTATCCCTTATGCCTCCTATATGCTAGTTCTTAGACATGGAGAGGGGATTTGAATAAAGGAAGGAGTATGCTATCGTGACTTCAATGAGAAGCACCAAGTTGAACTAGAGAGCCTATAATCATGCCAATTACTGAATAATAAAATCATGGCAAAAACCAATTAAATGATGGTATTTCCATTTGGGTTTCCATGGTAAAATCTCGTCTCATGAATGTTTTTTTTTTGCATACTCTGTTTCCTGAGTAACTAATTGGTTCAAATTCACTTTTGTAGTGTTATTAAAATTGATGATAATCCATTAGTTGCTGTTATGTGTCTTGTTTATAATGGTTATGGGTGAGGAGTATCTCATTGGATGTTTCTTCTATGGATGAAGTATTTCTAAAGAACATTAATCATGGCGGCATCCAATTCCAACAGTCATTTGTTCTACACTGTTGAGTCGAGTCTTCTGTATGAGGGAAATCCATAGCCTTCCTTTTAGATCCGTTGGTAAAAACATCGTTGAGTCTTTTGTATGAGGGAAATCCATAGCCTTCCTTTTAGATCCGTTGGTAAAAACTTGCTAATTGGCATTTTCTCTCTTTCCCTATGGCTGTGTCTAACTTGTGGAGGGTTGTCCCTTTCTTTCCCACACACATTTTTGTTGCTTGCTCATGTCATCAGGGAAAAGTGGAGGGCGAACACTATCCACTCGAATGTAGAGTCATTAGGACCCTATCAGCTGGATGTATATATATGTATGGACATGGATAAAGTACCCGCGATCATTGATTCCGGCGAGCACTATCCACCCAACACCTGGCTGCAGAGTCATTAAGACTCTGTTAGACGTAAGTATGTATGAATGACCATGTATAAAGTGTTGATGTATAAGTTTACTTAGATAGGTATGTCATGTCATCCTTTTTTGGTTGTTTATGGATAATCACCATTTGCTTCTTTGACTTATCCCATCCATCTACTTGTCTCATTCCTTCATGAGAGAGTTATCCATCTACCTTCATCAATGCTGTCTCCTCTCAGCCTATTATAAATAGAGGAGCTCTTCAATGTAATCAACAAGCAGATCTAATAGATCATTCTCTCCTTTGTAGAAGGTTATTAGTCTTTGCAGTTATCTTGTTGTGCCTATGATATTGTATTTTCTCAATATCTACATGGTATCAGAGCTACTCCGCAAAACCCTTCTCCTTTCTTTTGAGAGATTTGAAAGTTTTCTGAGATCAAGATCATACTTGCCCAATATTGATTAAAGCGATCTGAGGGAGGCGCCATTTGTTCTGTGGTTGATCACCGTGTTGTCGGAGGATGTTTGGTGTTGATCTCTTTGTAGCACTTGGAGCAAAAGTTCATGGTGGCCGTGCTCCCAAAGAAGCCACAGTTGTTCAAGCAGTGGATGGGCCCCTCCGGCACTTGCCGTCCACTCCCTTCCTCTTGCATTTTCGAGCTCTCCTGTGATGCCATTTTTTAGGTGCTGCTACTGGTAATAATTTGGCCTTGAGTCCAGAAGGCGTGGTATGATTATTTTCTAAAAGCTTTTGCTTAATCTTTGTCTGCTATGTACTAATACTCACAGCATGAAAGCTTAGCGTACCGTGTCAGGCCTAGACCGCAATAGTTAATATGCTATTTTATTTTTAATTTTAATGACTCGAAGTTTTGTTTAATGGAAGGAAACTGATCAGATCGACTTCTATTGGAGATTTTCTCTTCGAATTGTAGTTACAGGGTCTTCCAATCGCTACTCTTCATCATAGCATGAGTATTTTGGTGGGTACTGATTTGATTGGGCTTGTTTGAGTCTCCTCGGCAAGTTGGAGTGACAAATACACATATATTTAGTCTCAGTCCCATTTTCTTCCACATAATGTTTGTACTTGGTGACCAGTGAGGCAACGTGGAGGTTGAGTGGTGAATAAAGATGTTGGTAAAGTTTGACCAAAGAACAGATCTAAGCATTCTTTGATGTTGAAATCTTCCTTCATTAATGTCCGCTGAAATAAATTGAGGAAGGTGTGGGGTTCCATTCTTTCAGAGCACAACCATGAGTTCAAATCAAATCGTGGATCTGTGCTTAGATTGAATCCAGAAGTTGGAAAGACTGTGGGTCGTGATCCATAAAAAAATTGTTGTAAATTTTGTTTTAGAGCTCTTTGTTTTGAGCTCGAGCTTCCATTCTTTATATTTGCAACATAATTTAGAAGTTACACAGACACAAATCTGTGTTCTTTTTGTATTCTCTTTTGAGATACCACACCTAGATCTGGTGTTTTATTGTACTCTTTATTGTAAATGCCAGAGTTAAGGATTATTGAGCTCCTAACTCCCCATAATTATCATACATGGAAACTTAAGATGCAATAGTTGTTGCAATCAAAAGGGCTCTGGCAGATGTTGGCCGGGGCTCAACCTGTGTTCACTAAGAAAATCAAGAGGTTCACCTATCAAAATAAACTTGATGAATCCATGGGCCTCATCGGTTTACATGTGTCGGATAGCTTGCTGTTCCACATAGTTGATTGTAAAACTCCGAAAGCAAGTTGGGACAAGTTGGATTCCTTATTTAGAAAAATCAATGAATTTCGAGCCCTACAATTGGAAGAGGAGCTGCCATCACTGGTACCGGATGAGCATGCATCCGTTGAAGACTATCTCACCAAATTCAGGGCACTAGTGGCTTAGCTAAAAGGGTGAGGAAAAACTAAATCAGATAAAGAGTGCATCTTCTTGATTTTATCCAAGCTAAAAGGTCCTTATCAGGTATTTTCTTCTGCATTTTATTCTACTATGGATGCACTAGGAAGTGAGTTTAAAATGCCTTCCTTTTAGATTTTTTGTGAGCGTCTTACCAGAGAACAATCTAAGATTACTCAATTAGATGCTCTTTCTAGCTCTAACAATAAGGCTCTTGTGGCTCAAAACACCAAAACTAAGCACAAGACTCGGTATAAGCAGAAGAAAAATTTTGCTCCAACTAGTGAGTTTACCTCCAAGTCTCAGCAGAAAACAAAACCATTTCCTCCATCTTCCAAGTTTGGCGAGTCTTCCTCCAAGACAAAGAAGAAGATGTCAAATGACACCTGTAGCTTTTGTGGCAGACTTGGGCATGTAGAATCTAAGTTTTGGTTGAAACTTGAAGTTTTGAATGAAGCCATGAAGCAACATAAGATTTTAGTACCAAAACCTTCTTCTACTAGTAAAGGACATGCTTTATCAGCTCAAGCTTTGTATGCATCTTCAAATAGCTGGATACTTGATTCTGGTGCTTCACACCACATGACTCATTCTCATGAATTGTTGGCTTCTACATCTGAATGTAGCATTTCGCAGATTGCAGTTGGAGACTCT
>JASDQU010011718.1:0-12560 GCA_032191745.1 Picea mariana | reverse complement strand
GTTTTTTTTTTTTTTTTTTTTATCTTTGCTAGAATAAGTATGCTCTCCTCCGCGCTTCGTGCGATCGCGAGGATCAGAAAATAGGGATGATTTGGATTTCAAAAATGAATGTCTTAACATGCTTATGCTTAACAGTAAATCACAATAAAACCAATTTTACATGCTGTTACAACATGCTGAAACAGTGAAATTTTTGCTGTTACAACATGCTGAAACAGTGAAATTTTTACATGCTGTTACAACATGCTGAAACAGTGAAATTTTTACATGTTGTTACAGCATGCTGAAACAGTGAAATTTTGGCATGTTGTTACAGCATGCTGAAACAGTGAAATTTTTACATGCTGTTACAGCATGCTGAACAGTGAAATTTTTGTATGCTGAAACAGTGATTTTTTTTTAAATGCTGAGACAGTCGTTGTTACAACAAAATTTTATATGCTGAAACAGTGAAATTTTGACATGCTGTTACAGCATGTTGAAACAGTGATTTTTTTTTAAATGCTGAGATAGTCATTGTTACAGGATCTGCAAACAATAAAACAATAGTGGCGTTAGGATAAAATAAAACAAAACAAAAAATATATATGGTCTGCAAATTCATGAGTTTTTTTTTTCCACTGAACTATCGCGACACGCTAAAACAATGGTTGAAACTATGCATCTTCTCATTTTTAACTTCTGGTCAACGTTCACCCTGGGTTTGAGTAGTAGCAATATCATATCTCGCCCTCATTGTTAGATGTATCTTTTGACATTGAATACAGTCGACAACATTAAATCCTTACACGCTGCAACCTGCAAAAGTTAAAAATGTGGAAGAATCAACTAAAATTTCGAATCCCGATCGTAGTCTTTGCAAATTTTGGTTATTGCGAATCCCTACCATTTTTCTTGTATTTCCTAAGTCTAATGGGAATAAAATCTTTAAAAAAAAATAAAAAAAAAATCAACGCTTATATGGAAAGATCGGTCATTAAAAACTACAGAAAGATAGCCTCTATTCGCAGAATTAAAAGGAAGATTTTATGCAAAACTATTCACACGATAAGGGTGATATCAAATCAAATCATAACCATATCAAATCATAATTTTTTTTTTATGGTATCGATTCATTCAGAGATTTGCTGATCGTTGCAAGATTGTTATGGACTCTTAGGAGATCAACATCATGGTTTTGACCTTGTCTCCTGGATTTTTTTCGCATGTGGTTTGTGGTATGTAATCCCAAGTCTTCTGCCATTTACACTATCCTTCTATCCCACTTCTTCGATCTTGATTTGAACACCACCCTTTACTCTTTCCTCATAATCAAATCGTTGATACAGACTGTCATGAATATTTGACTCTTTCCAATGCTCTCAGTACTCAAAGCGACTATCTCTCTTTTGTTGTCATCATACCTGATCTGTTATCATTTATCCCAGAGACTATTCTGCAAATCCAGCCACGTTTTCTAGATCACTTGACCCTATTACAATCATTGAAGATTCTCTTTAGGTATTCATACCATTTTTCATACTCACGGTAGTCTGTGGAGATGTGCACTAACTTGGAGAATTTATTATCAAAACAATTTATTGTTTACAGATATCATTTCTGCCAAATAACAGTAAACTTAGATCTGATAAAACAATCAAATATCTCAATTAATAACAGAACCGGATCATGCCTATCCACTGCACGCTACAAAAACGCAAAAACGTTATAATGAATAAGCTGGAAATAAGCCATAATGCGTGGCTAAGATCAATCAATTGACTAATTCGTTTGTGAAATCCATTGAAAAACGTTTGGATGATTGATAATCTGGACAGGGACGCAACAATAGTTTATTCTAGTCATGATCTCCATCGTGATCTTGAGACCCAGCTCATATATGCAATGAGAAACTCTCGATCTGAAATTTTCCGTCAATTAACATCCATTTGTAGATAGTCAACTTCGGGTGCAATTTTCAAGCAAACAGTAACGAATTTCAAAAATCCGGGACACGGGTTTTGTGCAGAAGGGTCTCATGTAGCTGAATCATGAGCGATTTTTGAAAATTCTTCTTTGTTTGAGAGAAGTTTTGATTTTTTGGGACATGAAAAAGCTCAATTTCGGGATGGACGGTTTTTAACAACAGTCAAACTCATGCTCAGTTGGAAGAAATGGCAGATTTATTTATGGACAGGAGCCTGATTTGCAGATTTGGTGCAATTAATTACGGTTGGAGGCTTGAGCCATGACATAATCGAACAACCAAGGAGGGCCGAAACAATAAAATTTTCTGATCTATTTATGTTCTTGGAATTTTTGATTAACGTGTTTTTGCAGGCATTGTATTACAGGATCGACTGTTGTGTTCGCCTACAGGATCGATTGTTGTGTTTTCTTACTGGATCGACTGTTGTGTATGCTCTAATTATTCATGATTATGCAGAAAAACAATTAAAATCACTGGAGCAGCTTGACTAATTTCTTGGATAAATTTGACAAGCAACATATTAAATATTCCAGGACTTTAGTGACAATTCTCAGCCACTGGTTATTATGCAAATTTGATACATCTAAGAAAAATAAGTATGCAAGGGCAACAGGTATAAAAACACAAGTCTATTTCCTTGATTTGCTGCATTTGCATTTATTTCTGCATAATATGTTTCTCACAAATCTCACAGTTTTTATGTAGAAATTTGTACTAAGCTTTTCAGGTTCACAGCCGAGCGCATCTCGTGCTGCAGTGATTTTCATGAATCACAACATTTTTTTTAGAAAACCATGTTTGCTAGATAGTTTTAAGGAGTTGTTACTCAACAGAAGCTGTTACACATCATAACATTTGTTGTTACACAACAGTCGTTTGCTGATACACAACAACTTTTTGCGCATCTTGATGTTTGTTGTTACACAACAAACATGCTGATACACCATGTTGTGATACCCGTATTTCTGCATTTCACCAATTTCATGCTGTAACACTATCCCATTTCTCCTTCAAAGCCGATAAATCATTCCTGTGTTGAAATCATCTTCCATTGCCTTAACTTTCCTGATTCCACACACCTATTTTTCTGAGTAGCATACATCATTTCCTTTATCTTTTTTTTTTTTAGTTCATTTTTGCCTCTCCAGTTTTCCTTTTGAATAAAACAAACTCCCCTTTCCATGATTACATTGCCTTGTTTTCCTTGCCCCGCTGATCCACACTGCTTGACCGTGAGTTCTTTCCATTTATAGTCCTATCAAATCTTTTTGTACAAACTCGCATTGACTGATGTGAGATTCCTTAAGGCCCACCTTTCAACAAGTCTTGCCCCATCGACCTCAACCCCTTATCTGGGATATAGACTAGAGTCCATTTTGAGTACCTGGAGGCTTGCATGCCTTAATGGAAAGTTCTCTCGCTGACAATCATGGGAATACATCAATGTCCCTTGATCGTCGGATCTTGCAAGTGGCTCGACATCAACACATCTATTTGCACTTCGCCAGATGTACTCAGGTACCTTGGTACTCATTGACATCAATGGTGAGTTGCCTCGCATTGGTTAACGACATTCATCATTGGTCGGTAATCCAATGAATTCTTTTCATGCTCGACATCGACACATTCATTCACATGATTAGAATTGTACCATCAGGTTTCGCAGCGGGTGAAGACTATACACTTTTCATGACTCTATCAGCAGTTACAACAGCATGACTACCACTCTCTAAGAGTACTACAACTCCACTTTCATACTTTCTCTTTTCCATGATGCATTCAGTAGTAGTTCAGATCCCTCCACTTCACATTCTATGATCCAGCAGACAACAGTCACAGCTACAGCAGCAGTCACTTTCCATATGATCAGCAGTGACATCTTCCATGATCTAGCAGTCGCATCAGCTATATTCCTATTGCATAGTTCATCACCATTTTGGGTAAGTGGAGGTATGTTGTTTTCTAAACTTTAATCATGTAATTCCTCAAGTGCTAGCAATGAATAATTTGGAAAATTCCCTGATCCAGTTCCCTTTCCTTTTCACTTCTACGACTTATGCCACGTTGCATGAGGACATGCAACAAGTTAAGTTGGGGGGTAGGAGACCTTATTCACTATCATCACTCCATTTTCCCATGACCATCATTCCATTTTTTTCGTCTCATTTACCAGTTATGAACATTTCTTTTCCAACATTTCTTTTCCAATGATACTCTGTTGCACTTTACTTCATAGGCACTGATATACAAAACAAAAGAAAGAGCTTTCTTATACTCAGTGATGTTTTCACATTGATAGCATACATTTTCCAGTAAAAATATGGGCAAATTATTATCATAACAGCAAGAGAACAAGTAACGAAATGAATGTTGTTAACACAAGAACCAACATTATTTATATTCATGGTTGTCACACAAGAACCAACCATAAGAAAATGTCAGTTGTTACTGGAAACTAAAAATATGGGAAAACTATTATCATAACAACAAGAGAACAAGTAACGAAATGAATTTTGTTAACACAAGAACCAACATTCTTTATATTCATGGTTGTCACACAAGAACCAACTATAAGAAAATGTCAGTTGTTACTCATGTAAATCCCATCCTGGGAAACATTCATTATCATCACTCAAAGCCAACATTCAGATGCCAAAATTTATTAAGAAGATCCATGCATGGTTGCATGAGGACATGCAACAAGTTAAGTTGGGGGGCATGTTGGGGCTAAAAAATGTACTATTCTCATCCACCTTCCCCTTCATCCTTCTTCACATTTCATCACCCCATTAACCTTTCATGATATCATTTCCATAAATATACTTAGGTTTCACCTTATTGTTATCCACTTTATTCATTTTAGTATTTAAAAGGAATTTGTGATTAAATGTTATAAAATCAACATGATTTCATATATATCTCAAATATGTGTGAGCTTTGTAATGTGTAGGAATATGTGAAGGATTAATTCAAAGGACTTCTCGAATACTTCCTCCACCATTTCAATATTTGAGAAAATAATTCAAGACCATTCCAAAGGAGAAGATCATAGAGATTTGGTTGGAATATCTTATCTAAGATATATGAGATATATGTGTGAGGATTTAAAGGGATTATATTTTGTAATAATGGGAAATAGGTTGAGAGAATAGTGGATCTGTAATAATGAGATGGTTATCTTATCTTCAAGGCTCTCATGTATAAAAGAGAGTGCTCTCTCTTCATGAGGGGGGAATTAGAGAATTCAATTAGGATGTAATTAGAATTAGAGTGTCATTAAGATTCGAAAGAGAAAGGGATTCTTAGCTTTGATTCATATTCTTTCATTGTTATGTTTTCATGATTTTCATTTGATTACTGTTATGTAATTCAAGATAGATTTATTGTGTGAGCTCACATATGTTATTTGTTGTTAACTCTTCACATGTTGTATTGCTTTTCCTTTATGCAATTTCCTACTTTTCTAGATTAATGTTTCCTGCTTTCCTAGATTAGTTTCATTTCAGCAATTTAGATTAGATTACTTCTACTTCAGTCCTGCATATATAGTGTGTGTGCTTCGTAAGCCTATGAACCTCGGATTGACAAATTAAATGGTTGGGCAAATACTACAACAGAATTAAACGACAATATTTCCGCCTAACAGTTATGTCTTTAAGAGATGAAAAAAAAGTAAAGATGAAGTGTACCTACCCAGAAAAAGACAACAAAGTAGAAATATGGCAGTTTTCAAGTACAAAATGATGTTAGTGCTTCAGTAATACAATAGACCTTTGAAATTTAAGTTGACTGATATATAATTGCAACAATATTAAAGTTTACAACAACAATAAGTATTTTATAACAAATGCAAGAAATATGCTTCAGAATTGCTTGAAAAGGCAACGAAAAGGTAGCTTTTACTAGGAAAAATGATAATTAATTGTCACAAGCAATTTCTGAAGTGTCTAGCTAGCATTAAAGGTTAGTTTTGCAGGAAATTTTATGCAGTTAGATGGTTGTAGAAATATTTTGTAACAACAACAAATATGTTAGTGATCTAGGATAAAATAGGGTTAGAGATAGTTAGTAAAAGCTTAGGAGAAGAGTGTTTGAGTGTTTAATAAATCCTTCAATAAGAGAGATGATAGAACAAGTACCTTCTAGGGATTATGGATTCAAGTGGATGGATTCTTCTAAGGCCGCAAATCAATTTTGATAATGCACAAAATTATAAGAGGGAGAATGCATAGGAGGAGTAGTAACTTAAGTCCCCCTGTGCATTTTCCTCAAGAAACAAGATACTAGGGTGTAGGCAATTCTAGGCCCTAGCATCTTACTCTCCTTAGGATTCTTATGGGATAAAAACTTAGGCAAATATAGATAGGTCAAAACCTTAGAGTGCTAGAAAACTAGAGCTCTAGGGTTTCACTAGTTACTAGATCAATTCAATGAAAAGCTTGGAAAATATAAAGTAATAAAGTAGCAATTTAAGTTCCTTATTTCAAGAATTAAGTATATCATGGAATTTCATAATCTTGTATGAGAAAATAAAACCATACATAAACCATTCAATAGATGAAAAAAAATGTAGATTTTACCTACTTGCACCAAGAATAATCATGAAAATACCATGCAAGATCACCATAAAAGATTCCAAGATTGATCCAACTTGCAAAAATCAGCCTTATACAATAGTGTGCACCACAATTTCATCCAATAGCCCTTACTAGGGCGAAAAATTCAGACCTCTCCTCTTGTGTGAGGAGTTGTGATGATAAAAATGAATGTACTTTATGTTTATTTATACAAAACTGGTGACCTTTAATTAATTTTAGGTCTAAATAAGGCCAACCTGGCCAATTTACAAATAAATTCAAATTTTGACATAAATAAAATTAATTAACATCTAAAAACATCTCCAAGGGTGACGTTGAGCCACGAAGGTGGAACATTGGGATCAGGATGCAAAATTCTTGGCCTCTAAGGGCCCTAGATGATTCCCACACATTCCACCCAGCTCACAACTTCCTCCAAAATGTAAACCCTAGCTCTGCATGACGTCCAAGGTCATGATGGCGACGTCCTAGTCTCTCAAAGGAAAATGTCCATGTGGAAGAGAAATATCCCCCTGGGTCTAGGTATGCTAGGGTGTCTCCAAGGGAAACATCCTTCATTCTTCCTAGTGCAAATATCTGATGTCTTCATGCCCCTGGCTGGGGTTACAAAATCCATCTGTAGGATTTAATCCCCCATGAAGGTCTGAGCTAATCATTCCCTCATGTGTACCTGTCCATTGGGCAAGGTCTTGCAAAAACAACAAGTACACCCTCCATGGGTTCATAAGTCATAGGGATCATAGCATGTAAATCACATCCAATAATTAAATTACCCAATCATGTGCATCAAACCCCCTTGACCCAGACAAATGCTCAAAGACGTTATGTAATTTGACAAGTTAGGTTTGGAGAAGGTCTCAAGGTGTCCTATTGGGATAACCCTCCTTAATTTTGGGGTGTTTCCTAGGTGGGAGCCAATCTAGGTCATGTAAGAGTATGAGGTGGCATGGGGTGTAGTGATAACAATTAAATGTAAGTATTACATGTGAGTTACTTTGTAGAGGGAAAGTTGCACCTTTGCATAGATGTTGTTGTTTCCTATCCCTTTCATTTTCTTTTACTCTTAGCTTCATTGCTTTTGATATTTTTCTTTTGTGCTTCAAAGGGATAGTTGAGGGACACTTTCCTGGCTTGATGACCAAGATTGACAATGTTATCAACAAAGATTTCATGGAGATGAGAAGGATGGATCGTGATGATACCTGCTTTCTCTTGGTTATGCCACCAAGAGCCACTATCCTGGTTTGGTGACCAGATATGTGGTAGTGTCATACCACTACATGCCCATGGTCATAATAGGATGTATCGTGATGAGACCTCCTATCCACCAACTAGCACCTAGAGTGTTTATTTATCTTTATGGGTTCCCTTTTCTTATTAAGAATCCTTTTACTGCTTTCTCAGGAATCCTTGGGCGAAGCATCTCAAAGGTTTCAATATTGGATTTTAACTCTTGCCAAATAATTTTACCCTTTGGGCCTTTATCCCCTTCTGCCCACAAGGCAAGGTACAACCCTTCCTAGTGTGTCCAATCCTAATGCCCAAAAAAAGGTGGGAGGAGATGAGAGGAATAAAGATGGAAAGTGATAAGTATGGAGGGAACAGATGATGACCTTTCTAGACCCACCTAGTGGAAACCCATCCTAAAGGGAGATCAACTTACTAGGGCACCATGTCACCCTTCCAGGTATGAACAAGTCAAAGAGCACAATTTCCAAGAAAACGTTATGAAATGAAAGGAGAATTCAATGCAACATATTCAAGTGCTTCAAGAATCAGAGTGACACATAGCATGATACCCAGAATCATTACATCATGGAGCAAGACTTACTAATACTTTAGGTTCAAGTTGGTGGGATGAAATTTATTATTGTTTATAAATATGTTGTATTGTAGAAAAGAGGGGATCTCCGAGGCCATAATCAAATCATCCAAATCTTGGTACTCCATGTCTAGGACATGTGGGCCTTGAGACACGATATCCTTAGTTATCCCCAGGGTATGGGATAATAGTAACCATTGAGCCCACTGATTTTGTCTTTCAGATGTAAAACACCTCAAATATGTTTCCAAAAAATTGTTGACAACTTCAGTTTGACCATCATTATGGGGATTATAGGTGGCGCTGAGATGAAATTGGGTGCCCTGTAACCGGGAAAATTATTTTCAAAACTTGTTGGTGAAAGTGGGATCTCAATTAAAAACAATAGAATGAGGCATGCCATGAAGCTTGAAGACATGATTCATGAAAAGTTTATCCACAATGGAGGCGGTGAATGGGTGTTGAAGAGCACATAAATGAGCATACTTGGAAAGATGATCAACTACCACCATGTTGACTGACTTATTTCCCGATTTAGGTAATCGAATAATGAAATCCATAGAGATATCCCTTCAAATAGAGGGTGTAATCGACAACAATTGTAGTGTTCCAGGAGATTTTATTGTTTCTCCCTTGTTGCATTGACAAACATCACATTCCACCACAAAAGTGAGAACATCATATTTCATACTATCCCAGAAAAAAGAATGTTTGACCCAATTATAGGCTCTGGTAAACCCTGAGTGCCCAGTTGTGGGTGCAACATGAAACTCAGAAAGGACCGTGGATTTACGTTGTGACTATTTACTTAAATACATATGGCCTTTGTAGCGAAGCTCATCATTGTGCCAAGAGTATCCTAGGGAAACTAGAGAATTGGTTTGCAATTGTTGGATCAGATGCAAAAATTTGGGATCTTGTAGCCATTGTTGACGAATAGATTGGAGCCAATCTGGTACAATGAAGGAGAGGGAAAAAAGGGACCCTTCATCTTCATATTTTCTTGAAAGATCATCAATAACCACATTTTCTTTTCCTTTCTTGTAAATGATCTCATAATCATATCCAAATATCTTAGTCACCCATTTTTGTTTCTCTAGGGATGAAGGACATTGCTCCAAAAAATACTAGAGGCTCTGATGATTTGTCTTAATTTGGAAACGTTTCCCTAATAGATAAGGATGTCATAGGTCCACTGCATGTAGAATAATCGACATTTCCTTTTCATAGATTGATTGGCCCAAATTCCATTTTGATAGTTGTTTGTTGGTAAAGGCCAAAGGCCGACCATCTTGCACAAGGAATGTTCCAATTCCTCTTCCATAAGCATCACATTCTAGGACAAAGGTCTTTGTGAAGTCAGGAAGGGCTATGAAAACATAGCCTCTTTCAAGGCTTGAAAGGTATGATCATCCATAAGAGTCCAATTGAAATAATTCTTTTTAAGAAGAGAAGTGAGAGGCACCACAATATTTCCATAATTCTTAACAAACTTGCGATACTAGCATGTTAAGACTAGAAAACCACACAATATTTTGAGATTCTTGGGACGAGGCCAATCCTACATATCTTCAATATTCTTAGGATCCACCCTAACACCTATATTTCCAACAATATGACCCAAGTACTCAACTTCTAAGGCTTCACAAGAACATTTAGAATGTTTGAGGAAAATTTGGTGCTAAGAGAGTAGATGAAGAACTCGATCCACATGAGCAAGATGGGATATCCAAGTTTTACTATAGATGAGAATATCATCAAAGAAAACTAAGAAAAAATGACGAAGAAAAGGATGGAAGACACGATTCATGAGGCTTTAGAAAGTGGAGGGAGCATTACATAAGCCAAATGGAATGACAAGAAATAATAGTGGTCCTCATGAGTTCGAAATACAGTCTTAGGGATTCCAACCTATTTCATATGTATCTAGTGGTAGCCATAATGAATATCAAGTTTAGTAAATAACTGGGCACCACTTAATTCTTCCAAGAGATCATTAATGACATGACTGGGAAATTTGTCTTTGACGATGAGTTTGTTTAGGGCACGAAAGTCAGGACACATGTGACAAGAGCCTTCTTTCTTAAGTACCATGAATACATGAGAAGAATAGGGGCTAGTACTAGGATGGATAACGCCCGTGGAAAGAATTTCTTGAACAATTTGCTCAATTTCATTTTTCTGGGAAAATGGATGACGATAGGGACTCACATTGGGAGGAAGGATGTCTGGGACAAGGGGAATGGAATGATCATGAACAACACAGGAAGTAGGAAGGCCTTGGGGAGTGGAAAAAACAACTTAATGTTTGGAGAGGATGGATTGGAGGTCAGGAGGCACAAAGGGTGTCTTAGTGGTGTGAATGGAATGGAATTGTGCAACAATGTCGGAATGAACTTTTTTGAGGAGATTTTTCATGCAATGGGAACTAATGATATCAAGGGAACTTGTTGTGATACCTTGGAACTTATACTGTTTTCTCTCCTAGTTGAATTGCATGGTTAATTCCTTAAAATCCATAAGAATGGGTCCCAATGTCTTTAGCCATTTGACACCGAATACATTATCACAACCACCCATGTTGATAGAAAACATATGAGATTTCATGTGGTACTGACCAATTTGGAGACAGATTTTCACAATGCCCCCACATTTCATGGACCCACCATTATAAATAATGATTTGAAAGTTGTTGACTTCTCAGATATAACAATTAGTTTCTTGGGAAATGTGACGATGAATAAAATAATGGGTGCTTCCATTGTCAACAAGGATGATGAAATTCCAATGCTTATTGTAACCAATTATCTTAAGGGTTTGGGGAGCAAAGAAGCTAGTGAGAACATTCATGGAAATGACCGATTCAACTTCTAGAGGGTCGGAAGGTTGAGTCATGTCAATGGGTTCAGGTGACTCAACCAGATGGGGAGCCTTGACATGTTCTTTAGAAACATCCTCAGAGATGACCATACAAATCTTTTGTTCCTTACTTTTTTTCCCAGGAAAATATTTTTCATCACAATTATAACAAAGGCCCTTGAGTTGGCGTTCAACCATTTCTGCCTAGGTCAATTTCTAGATATTTAGTGGAGTGGAAGGAGGAGGGGGAGTGACTGGTTTAAGGTGAGGAATGAAGGATGGTTTTCTGGTTTGATAAGAGACAACTTGTTGTGCCTCCTTAGATATTTTAGTAGCTTCCACCCAACTTTTAGGGTGAGCCATGAGGACATGGGAATAGATCTCATCCTTGAGGCCACTAATAAATCATTCTCGGAAAAAAAAAACATCAGACATGCCTTTTCT
This sequence comes from Picea mariana, assembly GCA_032191745.1. NCBI lineage: Eukaryota > Viridiplantae > Streptophyta > Pinopsida > Pinales > Pinaceae > Picea > Picea mariana. The sequence continues at coordinate 868 of JASDQU010011718.1, read as the reverse complement.
GCGGAAAGCCAATCGCTCAAAAATAGCTATAAAGTATTCCACTATGCCAGATTGTTTCAACTTTGTCAAACGACCTAAATGGTTGGTGTTAGTGTCAAAGCATTCATAAATATCTACAACAAATTGTGTCCAAGCCACATACCCTTGGCGAGCATTTTTTATCCATTGCCACCATTTCCAACATTCTTGATCTAGATGGAGAGAACCATACCAAATTTTGGCCAACTCATCTATGATTTCATACAAAAAGAAATACTGTTCCATTTGAGTTACCCAACCCGTGGGATCTGAGCCATACAATTTTTTCACATCCACACACGGAAGGCATAGGTCACGCTGAAAGTGATGGGGATGAAAATTATGGGAGTTGGAGGAAGTTTCACCTTCAGGGTGAAAAGGTGGGTCAGAGGAGGTAAGGTCTACAGGGATATTCAACTTGGCGTAGATCATGCCAGTGAAAGATGCAATTAATATGGTTAGAGAGGTCATGTTTGATGGTTTCCATTTTTGTGTCTATGGAGGAATCCATGTTTTTATTGATGGTGGCAATATAGGCATTGAGTTCTCACACTTCCTATTGGGTCTCTGTGAAAGCAGAGGACAAGGATTTGAAGTGGGATTCCAAGTCTTGGCTACAGGTGTGGGCCATGATGAAGGGGGGAAATAGAAAGGGATGGGTGGGATCGAAAAGAAAAGGGGTTATGGGTGAAGGGTATCATGATGATTAGGGTGATGGGGGGAATCCAATGGATTAAGGCCCAAATAAGGGGGTCAGAAGGGGTTCAGGTCTGTTGGAGTTACTTCACACACACCTAGGATTTATTTTTCCTAAGGTTATTTCTTGTTTATTAGTCATAATTAGTCATTA
>JASDQU010011717.1:164551-176227 GCA_032191745.1 Picea mariana | reverse complement strand
GATGTGAGGCAACATAACCCACAAAGTGGTTGTTATAATTTCCTTGTCCAAGTTGAAGTCAAGGGACCAAGGAGACATATACATTCCCTTGGAAGCCTTGAAGTATGGTATAGGGAGAAAGATCAATTCACTTTCTTCCCTATTGAAAAAAGGAAAAGAAAATAACCTCAACCATGTGTAAACAATAATACCTATCCTTGAATCTTAGGATTCAAGTGCTCTGCTACCCATGTTTCTACAACTCTTAGACTAGGGTAGAGGTCAGTAAACTTTTCAATCAATGTGTGCTCAAATAGAATAAGGGATTTCCTTCTTGGTTCTAAATATGGAAGATCTAGTTGTGGGATGGCTTCCAATCATTTTACAAATCTTCGTTGTAGAGGCTAGTTTCTTTTTCTTTCATTTAGAGACCTAACCAAGGATTTAAATTCCTCTATATTTGAGCGAAGAGCATCTCCCATTATTCCTTCTGCGAATAGATTTAACAAATTGTGTAAAACCCCTCACACATGGATCTGACTTGTATTCTTGTAGAGCAGACCCTTAGAAAATCCTGCATTAATACAACAACAAGGGATTGAAAAAATACATTGAAAATAGACTTAGTGATATGCTTGGCAACATTCTATTACATTAAATTATAATCAAAACTGATTATCAATAGCATAATTGATCGAAGGCAAAGCATTCTTATTGTTTTATCCATAAATCCTCTCGGTACAAATTCGATAAAAGGAAAAACCATGTATTTGACAACTCTACTAATATTTATAGAACAAACCTTGAGAAACCACCTAAATATAATAGTTTTATTCTCAAGAAAACCATGATAGTTCTATGTTGCCTTCGGTCAACAGAGTTGAGAGTCCAACATTCATAGAAAAAGAAGCGCAAAAATTATGTCTCCTACAACACATTTGTTATCACACAAGTTGTAGATTGGGAAAATCCTAAGCCAGCCACCAAATGGTGACAACTAAGAGAGAAACTACCTACTATCATCTTAGATAGGTGCCCCCGCCACTTTAGAGGTGGAGTGGTTACCTCAAGGGGGGAATCCCAGTGACCCTAGGGGGAAATGAGATGGAAAGTGTGATGTATGGATGAATTCCCCAATAGGTCAAGTTTTTGTGTGTGGAGAAAGGATTGAGGAAGGTGTTGATGGTAGCCAAAGGTTTCCAAGAAGTAGTAGACCTTGCGAATGTTGATTGTACCTGCCCGAGACACAAGGAAAACAACAATACAAGCCCAAGTATATGATGGACACGCAAGTTGAGATTGGTGTCCCTAATTGCAACAGATAGTAACAATATATATCAGCAATAAAATGATAATGAATTTTTCAAAACAAGTTGCTAAAATTCTAGTTGAGAGAGCAAGAGACAAACTAGAAACAACTAGATCAACTCGAGTAAGATAGCACTAGACTTTAGCAATGAAAGAAGGCTATAATAAAAGGTTTTTGCAGAAATATTTTGCAGCCTTATGGCTGTATAAAAATTTTTGTTACAACATTAAATTCAACCACCAAAACTCACAAAGAATCCACCCAAAAGTTGCGCTAGGACAAGTAGATAAAAGTGGTAAACTCTTAGCTAATTTTGACGGTTGAAAAGCAAGTTATAAGTAAAAGAATGTTAGGGTTTCTGCAGCCCTAATTGCTGAAGATTAAATTTTATAACAACATCAAGCAATACACTTTTATATGGGATTCCCTAGTGGATGAGAGGTGCTCAAGGCACAAGGAACAAAACCCAGATTGCAGAAAGTTGAAATGACCAAAAATCATGTTTCCCAATGCAACTATTTATTTCTCCAGTGCAAAATATTCAGATTAGTACCTTTAAAATTGGGTAAATGGACTCTTAAAAATAAATATTTAGATCAACAAAGACCCTATGGGTGTAATCCCTTTTACTTCCTAGTGTATGCCAATCAAACTTAGGGTAAATCTAAGAGGTTATACACAATCATATTCCCTCGAGCAACCCTTGAAAAATAACTTGTAAACTTTAGCAAATTAGATGAAGCTTAATGGAGGGTGTATCCAACATACTCCTCCTAGGGTTTCAAACAATCATAACCAAGAAAAACCAATAAATGACTAACAATGCAGATTTTTCCATACTAATTCCAAGAGAGAGAGAGATAAAACCCTAGTTTCACCAAGCAAATTCACCATAAGCATTAAGAGAACAATCATCCAAGAGGTGTGAATCACTCATCCTCATACATTCACCAAAATATAGCACCATAAAACATTTTCATAAGAGAGAGGCACCATAATTCCCAAGAATAGTGAAAATTCCAGCCAAGTACTTCTCACAGTGGGAGAGTTATGTTATGAAATGAGATTCACATGATCTCTATTTATAGAAAAGTCCTAAAACATAGTTTGTCCACTTAGAAAGGGTAAAACATAAGATAAGGGGACAAAAACCCTTGTTTTACCCCTTGAACCAAAAAATAATATTTAATTTTCAATTTAACACATTAGAAACCCTAAAAGTAAGATGGTGTCACTCCTTTAGGGTACGTTTTGACACTTTTCCAAGTCGTTGGAGAAGAAGAAAGAGGTCGTTGGGGCTCCTTGAGCCTCCTCTTCATGTGCTAGAGTCAATCCATGTCTCCTATGGTCAAATCATGCTAAGTGTCAATGTGCAATAACTCCATCACCACCAAACCCCCTCAAGCATGACGTCAAGCCTCAAAAAGTGACGTTTTTCCTCTCCTGGGCAAGTCGTTTGGGTAAGAGGGGTTGGGTAAGATCATCCATGATGCCATGTAAGCCTACAAAGGCATGTCTCTATGGTCTGGTGTGCAGGCCTACAACATCCAACCTGTGGGATTTTTTTCCCCATGGAAGCCCAAACTAGGCTTGTTCTCCAAAAACTAACCACCAAGCAATGTCCTGCAAAACAAAAGGGTACGCCCTCCAAATATATCAAGTCAAATATATCATGAAAAGTGTAAACCACATCTAATATGACACCTAAGCATGTGTATCAAAACCACCTCATCAAATTAAACAAATGCTTAAAGACCCTATACAATTGACCAAATTTAAGTATGGGAGGGGTGTCATAAAAGTCCTATTAGGTAGACCAAAAAATTCAGGTAGGAGATGCTCCCAAGGATGGCCTTTCAATTTCATGCAATGGATGATGAGGTGGAAAGGGATTTAGATTTCATAGGTCAATGATTTTCATGACATACAAGGGCTCTTATTATCTCATTTATGGGTGCCTTTATAGAGGGTGTGTGGCACCTTCTTTTGCGATGCACTTTTTCCAAGCCCATCTTCTTGTCGTTCTTTCTTCTTAGCTCTTCCTTTCTCTTTATATGTATTTCATGTTTTAAGGAACAAATTGAAGGCTACTATCTTGGCTTGGTATCCAGATAATGACAGTGTCTTTCACAAATACCTCGCAGAAATGAGAAGGTTGGCTCGTGATGAGACCCGCTTTCTCTTAGTTGTGTAACTAAGAACCACTACCCTAGCTTGGAGACCAAATGATGGTAATTTCACACCTCTAAATACCCATGATAACGATAGTTTGAATCATGATGAGACCTCCCATCCTCCAACTAACCCCTTGAGCATTCACTATCATTTTTGTAGGCCCCCCATTTCTTATAGAGAAGAGTTTCATTGCTTTCTCAGGGATCCCTGGATGAAGCATCTAGAAGGTTAATGATTGGCTTTTAACTTTTTCCAGGCCTTCAACCCCTTCTTCCCATGAAAAGAGGTACATGCCCTTATTGGGTCACTAAAGTCAAACGACCTAGAAGAGGACAATATGATGGGAATGTAATGAGCGGAAAGTGGTAAGTATGGTCGGGAATGGTACAATAACCCCTCAAGGGACCCCCAGTTGCAAACCTTTAACCGAAAGTTTGGCCACTTACTAGGAAATATATGACACTCACCAAGGTGAAATAGGGTCAAAAACATAATGTCCAAGCATGCGTTCTATAATCAAAATTAGCTTAAATACAATGTGTTTAAATGCCTCAAATATTAGGGTGATTACCTGCCACAATACCTGACTTGTTCCATATGGAGAAAGACCCATCTATCTTCCAGAAGCTAGTTGGTGTGGTGGATGCGTTGACAATGGATCAAAATGTGGTGATAGAGCAGGCTTTTGTATGTGCAAGTGGACATTGCTATTCATGTGGTCTCTCGACACTCCATATCTGCAACCTGAGGGCCTCGAGACATCATCTCGTTAGTCATCCCAAAAAATGGGGATAACAACATCAAAAGATATTTATATGTCAGCTTGTAGTTGATTTTAAAAATAGATGTTGCTTCTTTAGTACTCAGTGGTTAATACCATATTAGCTTCGAGCAATAGACCTACTTTTGAAATTAGGTCTTCTACATGTACATTGAGCTCTTTGAATATGTGTGAGTTGGAGAACAAAGGTTCCATGTTTTTAACTTGGCCTAGTTTTGAATGTAGTATCATATTGCCAAGATTTTAGCTTCTTTCATCCAATTTATGATCATCTATGCATCCCCATAAACCCATAGCTCAATGTTTCCTTTACCCACTAGCAATTTCATTGGCATATTTAAAGCCAACAACTGCACATAGTTATTAGTACTCCTACTAAGACTTTCTTTGAATGCAAAGAAAAGATCATCATAGAGATATAATGAGCCTTCAACACCACACATATAACCTAAGTGTTGACTGGGTCCATCAAAGAATCCACAAGGCACAAACTTATTAATTTGAGGTTGATTTCATATGATAGTATTAATAGGTTTTGAATAGATTGTAAAGTTCTCAAACACTCCTTGTATCTGGGATGCACATTGATATGATGGAATGTAATTCTTCTAAAATATATAAGCACTTTGCACAAGCCAAATGCCCCACACAACCACAAATAGAAGAGCTTGAAAAGCCTTCATCTCTTTATTATGAAACCACTCTTTTAGATCCTCCACTATAGTTAATCCCCGCCATCCTCCTTTACATCTAGTCAAAAATTGAATTTCTACCCACACTAGGGCTACACAAGGACAAGTATTTAATAAATGGTCAATTGATTCTCCATATTGCTTGCAAAGGGTACATCCCCTAGACCATTTCAACTTCATTTCTACAACACATCCTATAGGGTTGTATTCTTGAGTAAGAGGTTAATATAAACTTTATCTTTTAAAGGGGCCTTCACTTCCCATGTTGAATTCCGCCACTAAGCCTCCTCTTCCTAATTTCTATCATAGAATAAGCTTTGCACCCTAATCTTGAAGTATATTCACCCATCACAAGATTCCTTGATTAGACAAGAGAATCCACCTTGTCTTTGTTTTGATATATCATTTTTTTCATTGATCCACATGTGCCTTCCACATCCCTATTTCATTCTCTAATAGGCCTAACTCCTCTCTAAATTTCCAACCTTAGTTCCAAAATGAAGTAGATAAAGGATCAACTCGAGACCCAAAGAGCATATGCCTTGCATTTGTAGGGATTCAATCAAAGCCCGAGGAAATCTATAGAACTCCCCACTTTGAACCCAACGGCTAACCCCAATTCTAATTTTATCTCCTTTTCCAGTTTTCCAGACAAACCAATTACCAACTAAGGGGAATTCTTACCAAAGCCTTTTGGACAATAGACCCATTTTGAGAGAATATTGTTTACTTCCTTATCCAGTATTCCAATGTAAGAGGCTCAATATATTTTTGAATTATCAATTCCCTACATAGACCTTCTTTGGATATAATCGTCCAAAGGATTTTGGCATCCAATACCTTGCCAAAGAAATATAAATTTTTTAGGTCCTAACAACCTTCATCCTTGGGATTGGCCAAGGATTCCTATTTTACAAAAGGGATACCTTCTTTCTCTCTCTTGCCAATCCAAAGGAAATTGAAGCATCTCTTCCTTATTACTTCCAATACTCCTTTAAGTATGAAAGCCATGATGTGCCAGCAAACCAGAATGACTTCTAACATTGACTTGACCAAGGTCAATATAGCCCCCAAAGATATCCATTGATTACACTACTGCTTTGTCCTTCCTTATATATTTTCAATCACCCATTTCGAATATGACTTCATATAATCATTTGCCTTTAAACAAAATATTGGGTACTTAAAACCTACCTAGAAGTTTGAAATATGGAAGGGAAAAGCCTGCAAAATCCTCATAGCATTTTCATCCTCCAATCCATTAAAAGCAAGGGAAGAATTCTACTTGTTGATTTCCATAAAAGAAGCTATACAAAAATCAAGTATTTCCTTCAGTTTGTTAATCTCTCATCTAGAGCCATCAAAGGAGTTGTTATTTTTGCATGCATGATTGATCTACTTAATCCTTAATCCATGTTATAGGACAACCTTGCCTTGAGCCTCTTGTGGAATTAAAATACCTTGAAGCAAAGCCATTAATTAACACAACAAATGAAACTGAAGACATGCACCTCAAAATAAATGCAATTGACAATTCGAACACAAAATCCTATGTGGAGGAAGATAAGTCTCGAATATAGCCAAGGTGATTTATCGTATGCCTTGCATAAATTTTGCTTCATCACCATAATATTTGATTGACTGTATTCCCTCCCAAACCACCCCGATAGCTTCATAAATCTGTATACCATGCAAGAAGCCATTTTTTTTTAAATTGACAATGATAAGATATTTTTCACCCTAAGAACAATTAATTTGGCTATAATCTTATACATATAATTGCATAATGAAATAGACCTAAGATCATAAAATGACTTAGAACTATCCTTCTTCGGGACCGATGGGATAAAATTTGAGTTAAACACATGAAGCATCTTCCAAGTTCTTCTTGTATCGTCCATAAATTTCATTAATCACTCTTCCAATAGGTCATAAAATCATATAAAAAACTCCATTGTCCACACATAATGGGTCAAGACTCTCATCGATTTGAAAGGAGGCCAATACTACTTTTAATTATGCTTGTGTCGCTTCCTCTACTAGAAATTCATTTCCTCCCTCCCAACAAAACTTGGAAGGAAATAATTAATCTCTATTATTTCAACAATATTGGTTCTATATGGTTTATTATATAAACCCTTAAAATAGGATATCCCCGTCTCTGCCAAGTCCTTAAAGTATTTGGCTCTACTCACACCAAACTTTTATATTTCCCATATTGTGTTTATATATTTTCTATGGTTGGCATAATTATGAAAATACTTCTATTTTCACCGCCATTGGCTAACCAAAGAGCTTTGCTCTTTTTTCTCCATTAAGCCTCCTTATCTTCCAACAATTTCTCTTGTCATTTTTCAATTTTCTCATTTTTCTTTATCATAACTCGAGAGATTATTTTTAAAGAACTTATGTACTATTTCCTTTTCCAACAAAAAAAATGTCTACCCATCATTGTTCCTCTTGTCGTAAGCCCAATTGAATACAACAATTGTAACTTGTTTGAGATTTGTTTCCAACTAGAGGCCATCAGACTCCCTTGGAGAGGGATCAAATCTCACCCATTCAAAACTTAATAGAGTAATAAACCCTTCATCATTTAACCACATTGTGTTGAAATTTAAAGGGCGTGAGGGTTTTTTGTGTGCCTTCTCTATTTGAATAAGGATTGGGAGGTGATCATAAACCCTTCTCACCTCTACCTAAAACCTAATATCATTCAAGACTAATTTAGATAGTAAAAAATTGTCCAATATTTTTGTAATTTTCTCATCCCCACCCTTTGGTTTCTCCAAGTTGGAGAGAACTTAAGAGGCTCCACATTTACCCACCCAACTTCATCAAATTTTTGAAAAAAGTAATTGGTCAATGGGTCCTCCCTTGTTGATGTCCCCCATATTTCAGCTCTTTTTGTTGCTACATTGAGGTATCCTCCAACAATTAACCTTTTCACTTGTACAACCCATTGGTTCAATAGATCCCCCCATAAGGGTATCCTCTCATCTTAAGGCCCATAAACATTAACAAAATTATAATCTTTCTCCAATTTGAGAGAATAGAGAACTGCTCCAATCTTGTAATTCAAAACCACATAATGTGTCAATATAGGTTACTTCTTCCAACAATGAATCAACGTTGCTCCTAAACGCCTCTTTGAATTTAAGCTTGTAAAGTCACACTCCTTCATGAATTTGATAAATCATCTATAAACTTCTTCCTCTCGCCTATTATTTCTTGAATCAAATGAATATTAGGATTTATGAGATCCACAAGTTTTCCTAAGCCAAATTTATTAGAGGGTTTTCCTAAACCTCTGATGTTTAAATTCACTATGATCATCGGGACACCTTCTCAAAGGCCTTGCTCTAGGGGTCACTTCCAATGTTTTTGATTTCCATTGAAACACTTCTCTAATAGTTTGAATTTGAGTTAAAGAGAGACAATATTTTTTCTCCCCTTCCATGGGGTTCCTTCCTTACATCCTTGCTTATTCCTCCTTACACTGCTTCAACAAATTTCACTTTAGAGCCTTTCATACATCTAAGGGGATATATAAAAGGGTCACTCTCTGAAGATAACTCTCCAACAATATGAGAAACACTTGTGCCTACAGGTTCTTTTAACCCATTCCCCAGGGCATCGGATGAGGATTTTTCCCCTTTTGAGGAAGGCTCTAGAGACATATCCTTACCCAATCCCTACAAAAGCCTAGAATATAGACCTAAGTTTCCCATTATATAATTCCCTTCCCAAGGATTCAAAACAGACCTACCTTTAATGAAATCCAAACAGGCCACTCATCACAAGAAAAATTTACAACATGATTTCTAGTGGAGACTACATGAGTGTGTATATAGGGAAACTTACCAAGATTTTCATAAGCCAGATCTAAAAGTGACTCCACTTTTTTATTCTCCCTTGCCACCTCATCCATATCCTAATTTAAATTATCCACCAAAGTTGGACTAGATTCCTTCACGGTTACCCCTACAATCTGAAGCATAGTCTTCCCCTTTCCAATATCCCTATCAACCATAACCAATCCTTCACTTATTCCATCCTTCATAATCTTCTGCTCAGCCCCATTAATCCTTAACATCTTTCCATTATGTTCCAAATTAACATTCTTACCCAGATTCTAAGAAACTTGACCTTTGAACCCTCAACTTCTTTAGCCAAATCCCCTTCTGTTGACTTCGAAGTAGAAATAACATCCTTCTCATTATCCATAATTGGTGTTAGATTCAAATTATGTTAAACTTTTGCCTCCATTTCCAACACAACATTTTCAAATGTGCCAATGGTGGAACAACTTCCATATACCTCACCCTTTGAACCTCATTCACAACCTTCTCTAATTGCATATCCACTTCGCTGGCAACTAAAACTACAACATGCACATGCTTCTTATAATTTTGATTGCCCCTATGACACTTGAAGACATATCCAATGTCATCCAGTGGACTTCTCATACCCACATTAGAAACCCCTGAGTTTTGACCCTCAACCTCTGTATTAGAGTTTAATATCCTTAACGTCAATATTGAAATACCCTTATAATGATACAAAGATAAACTTTCATTATGCATAGAGTTCAACTCAAAATTTCCACTAGACACTGAACATGTATATACTAGTGATGACCTACCAACATTATCATAGCCCTGGACTAGAATATCCATTAGAGTATGTGACTTTCCTTCCCCTATGTTAAAAAACATGTTACTCACTATGACCAATGATGAATGGGCATCCCTTACACTCCTATTTGACAATTATACCCTCCAGCCCCTTTCATGAGGTTGAAACTATAATGTTTCGATCACAATTGTTCGAACCTCGTAAGGTTAAGCGAGGTAAGGCGGAATTGATACCCTGAATTTAAAGTCTTAAGAAAACGATACACACTTCATATTCATAAATCCTTAACATCAAAGTTCTTATTCAAATGTTTTGATATTTTCCATTCTTTTATAAAAAAAAAATTACAATTTTATTTAAAATAAAGTGGAATAAAACATATATATGTACACCATAAAGAACTACAAAAAGTGGAATAAAAACATAACACTTTAAATATAAATGTAACACATGGATACTTAAATCCAAAATGCTCAAAGAATGTAAAAAAAAGAAAGAAATTTAAATAGTATTAAATGATGAACTATATAGAGAGAGAGATCACTTAAATAATGAAGATAAACTCAGCAATGAAAGAAATGCAATGATCCTTTTATTGATGGATTGACGTAATAATGTTTTCAAGTTCCTATGAGAACTTGGACTAAAAAAAACTTTGGTAACCCTCGATGTAAAGAAAATCATACAAGGACAACCGAGTGCCTAAGAAAAATAATATGATCTGACTTGGACCACTTCAAGTACTACGATGCACACATTTTACAATCTACACAATGTACCACTAACTAGCACTAAAACAAATTTAGAACTTCTAAAAAGAGCAAACAATGTAGAAAAATAAACAACCCTGAATGAGAAGACCAAATCAATCTCACTTTTTCTTTCTCTGCCACTTTTCAAGAAATCCTTGCTATCAACAAAATTATTAAGCCCACAACAAACTAAGTATGGATGTGAGAAATAAGCAAGTGCAAAACACTCTCAAAGCCTAACATACCTCTCTCTGTATGAATCCCCTTTGCATTGATCTCTCCTTCTCCTTTTGTGTTCTCTTCCAGTAGTTATTTTGTTTCAACCGTTTTATCTTACTTAATAAGTATATACGGGAAATGAAGGTGAAAGTAGAAGCAATGAAATTTTAATTAGTAAAGTAGTGATGGGATTATATTTGTGACTTTGCATAAGATAGACAAGGGTCCCACTTGACTCGTAAATGAGATAAACTTATGTATATATATACCCTTGTAACTCCACTCGGTATTTCAACACAACATGCATAAAATAATATGCACACCTTCATGATAACATGTACAAACAACCATCAAGATATATCATCATCATAACCTTGTCCCTCCATATATCAACACAAACTAAAGATATAGCATTTGATCTTCAAAATAACATAAGAATCAAAGTTTTTAGTCAAAATTTGTATGCTCGATCTAATCAATATCAAGTGCATACCATCAATATGACCATAATAAAAATAAAAACATCAATACTAAGACAATTCTGGGTGCATGTCCAAATGTGAAATCCCTCTCCTGTTGTCCCCTTCTGTCTTCTTAGTGTATGCTTTTGAGTGAGAAGAGACATACTGGGAAGACTCAATGCCAGAGGATTTGACCAGACGTTGTTTTCCCTTTTCATCAGTTGGAATCTTTAGTGAGGAAGACTTGATCTCAATGGGTTGTTGATCTTGAGAAAATGAATTAGTAGAGGTAGAAATAGGGGCAGTGATTTTCACATGTGGTTTCTTATGATTGTTTGGCTAAGTAGAAATCTCAAAGGTAGGTTTGTTTAGATTTTGTCCCTGCCCATCATTCACAGGGTTCAACTAAGTCTGAGGGATGTCTGCTATGTTGGGGTGAGGTTGCAAGTGGGCATTATTAGATATAAAAGGATGAGGTAAAGCTTGCCCACCCAGGAAAGGATGCCCTCTCTGTGCTAGTTGATTGAATTCAACATAATTTAGATCAAAATGTACAAAAAACCTTATCCTTTTGTTCCTCCCTTCTTGCCAAATAACATTAGATCTCTTACCGCATCCTCTTCAAGATCCATGAGAACCTCTGCTAAAGAAGCTCATCTAATAATCATGA